>JAQZBX010017415.1:0-35591 GCA_029593785.1 Cabassous unicinctus | reverse complement strand
TGATATTGATGGAACAAGCCTGTTTTAAACTTGATAAGCTCAGACATTGATCTGATATTACCATATGATATATATGGAATTATGTTCCCAAATTTAGACATGTTCTTAATTTCAATCCACATTTCTGTGGGTGAAAACTCATTGGAAATAGTGTTTCATGAAGGCACTATTTTAAGTTAAGGAGTGGCCTTTCTGAATAAAGTTGGGTCTAATACATGTTACTGGTGGACTAAAAATAGGAATAAAAGGCAGAAGCAGTAATTCACCAGGAACCAAGAACAAAAAGGTGAGGTCATTGCCATGGAATGAGAAGCAGAAGAAGTCAAGTTTTGATATATTCAGCCCAGATTACTGCCAAACTCAGAGAAAGCAAGCTTCTAGTCTTTGAAAGCATGAGACAATAAATTCTTATTGTTGATGTCAAATCACTTTGTGGTATTTGTTATAGAAACATGACAAGCCACAAGAGTTTGTGTTGCAAGATATGGGGTGTTGCTATTAGAAATATCTAAAAATGTAGTAAGGGATGTGGAATTGTGTAATTGTGGGTAGAAGTCAGATGATCTGTAAGATACTTGAGAGAAAAAGGCTAAATTTATTTAATAGACTATTGTTAGAAATATGGATATTAAAGATACATCCAATGAGGCCTAAAAAATGAAATGAAGTAACATGTTATTGGATGCTGGAGGAAAGGAAATTCTTCTTTTAAATTAGCAGATAATATGACTGAATTACAGCCTAGTGTTGGATAGAAAGTGAAACATGTAGGTGATGAACTTGGATATTTAGGTGAGGAGGTTTGCAAGCTAAGTGTGGAAGAGAACCCTGGTTTCTCCTTGCAGATTAAGGTAAAATGTGAGTGTCAAAGTATAAGTTGAGTACTAAATTCTTAAGCAACAAAGAACCAGCAGTTAATAATTTGGAAATTCTCAGCTTATCCCGATAACATACTCTGAGCCTAGAGACAGAATGACTCTATCAGGGCCCTTCCTGTGCTTCGGGGAAGTGTGCCCACGGAGGAAAATGTCTATGATAAGGTTTAACTTAAAAACTCTTTGCTAAGGTAGGTATGGATGAAAATGGACCTTGTCAACCACTTCAGTGGAAGTGAGAATTAGAAACGTGATTATTCAGGAAGAATATTTGGAAAGTCCGTTTGCTGACATTTTGGTCTCCCCTAAGCTTTATGCAAAGCTAAGAAGACTATTGTGAAATTTTGTACAGTAACGCTGTCAACCTGGACTGGGAGAAGGGATAAATTGTAGGAAGAATAGCTACAAGAGAAGTATCCTGCAAGCAGATATATGGACTGAAAACATCTTTTTGGACCAAGAGAGAGGGCCCAATCAGGCTTGTGGATATGGTGGGTCCACTCTTATGCTTGGAGAAGGCAGACCTTCTACCCCAATGCTCAGAGAGGGGTTCATCCATTATCCAAAAACTCTAGGAGTGGAGGATCTATGCCCAGTGACAAGGGAGATATCAGTTATATCGCTAATGTTTGTAGAGGTTGGGCTTACACCCCTGTTTTCATGCAGTAATTGTGATAGCCTTTCCAGTGTTCAAAGAGGGAGTGAGCCAGGCCATGATATTCAGAGAGAGCATGACCTCTGCACAAAGGCTTGGAAGTGAATGGCTGCCACTTCAGCAGATATGGAGGGCAAAGTATGATATCACAGGTGGCCCTTATACCTTGACATCTAATGGAGTTTGCCCTCCTTGATTTCAAAGTTGCTTGTGGATCATAAGCACTGTTTTTATCCCCCCAATATATATTCTATATCTGTTCCAAAATTATATCATTGAAAAAGATAACTGTTTTCTAGGTTTCAGAGGAACATCACATGGAGAGAAATTTCATTCTGCAATGTACAACACCCACACTGATTTTGATGAGATTTTTGTACTTAGAATTGTTACTGAAGCAGTCTAATAGTAATCAGAAATTACATAAAGATTTTGGGTATTGAGATTCAGTGAATGTATTTGGCACATGGGAAGTGAATGTATTATGAGGGTACAGAGAGTGGACTGTGGTAGATTAAATTATGTTTCCCAGTTTAGACATGTTCTTAATTGTAATCCACATTTCTGTTGGTGTGATCACATTGTAAACAGGACACTTTGAAGATGTTTTTTAAGTTAAAAGTGTTGTCTACCAGAATGATGTTTGTTGTGCCTTAATTTGGCATATAAGATTCATTAAAAAGAGAAAAATAATCAAAATAACAAAGTCAGCATTAATCCAGAAATGAAAGTAGAGGACATCTCCTGGTAAAGAGCAGCAAGAGAAAAGAGTCAAAGAATGTGAAGGATGGCCACAGACAGCCCAGAGTGCTACCAACACTGGAAGGAGTAAGCCTTCTGGTATCTGAATCTGTAAGACAATAAACTCCCATCACTTAAGCCTATAAAGTTTGTGGAATTTTCCATAGCAGCTTGGGAAACCAAGACATCATTTGTAGGTTACCTGCATGACATTGTTCACTACTTCTAAACTGATATGTGAACCAATAAAGGGAAAAAAGAAACCATTCATATGATTTTAAGTTCAATGGGATTCAAGTCATGGACTTGAAAATTTATCAAAGGCCACCAATTTACTTTGACCTCCACATTACCTCTACACTTAACCCTATCTTTTCTGTCCTCAACCAAAGATGAGAAATTTTGGACCAAGAAACATTGAAACCATGCTGCCTACACAGCCCTCTCTTTATTGAGGGACTATTGATGAAATTGGGCATGCTGTTTCTTATTATGGTAGGTGCTGTATATGCCATGAGATTCCTTCTAAGTTGATGAACATGCATGGTCCCAATGAGTGTGGGCCATGTTTCTCAGTTATCATGACACTGAGCAAGCAGAGACAACTAGTTAAAACTGTCTTTGCTTGGAAACTATGTAAAAGCTTTCTGGGTAATGCAGTCCTTTCACATTTGCATCTGAAGGGGATGATCACAGGTAGAGGGAGAACTAAGCAGATAGTTTGAGATGGAATCTATAACCAATTAAGGAAATATAAATATTTGTTAACTTAAACATGGTATTTGACTACACTAAATATCTCTTTTTATTTTGCCATTAGGTTCCAGAAAACAAAAATATAAACAGCCTTACAATAAATCTCAGTAAGAGAAGTCATAAGCAGAAAGAAATGTGAACACTGAAATTTCTGAGATGAATACAGTTTTCTCTTAACAAAGTCTCCTTTGAGAAATAATCTCACAACAATGTTTTACATAAGTTCTATAAGTGTATTAAATAATAAAATTTATGGTTTTTAAGGAACTTTAAAAGGATACAGAAATATATATTTGTATATATTAATTCTAGTATTTATATTCAGGTTGATATAGATATATAGACACATGTATATTCTAAGATTAATATAAATATATAATGTATATATGTATATATTCACATATAAAATGTATGCATATTATACATTTTAATGTACATGTATGTGAATGTGTATGATTATGTGTATGTGTGTGGAGTGAGTGTCCCTCTGAACCTGTTTCCAGGAAAAGAGAGCCGTGGTCAGAAGGAAGAGGCATGGGGGGAGAAGACCCTGAGGAGGAAAGAGTGAACCATCTTGACTTCACAACCATCAATGTTATTGACAACAATTTTGAGAACCACAGTCTAACAGGCCTGAAATGTATCAACCTTCTTGTCTGAGATGGTAAGAGGATTTATGTTGTAGAAGATAAGTCAGAGGAGTAGGCTAAACCTGACTGAGAGACCAAGAAGTAGAACATGAATAAGCCTAAATGTTACTTGTGTTTTAGTGTCTGAGGGAGGCTTGTGTTTGTAAATGTTAGGAATCTCTCTTCCCTCAGAGACCAGATAATGTCTGTGTATTTGACAGAATTTGATGATCCTTGTATTTTATGAGGATGGTTATTGCCCAACTATGTCCTTATAAATGATGAATGAATGTGGCTAGGTCTTTCAGTGAAGTTCTTCAGAGTCACCCAGTAGTAAGTTTGCAGTTATAAAGTGCCATTGTCAAGTAGCATCAAGCAACTTTTATAATTTATTAAAAACTATTTGTTAAGGCCTTGGAATTAGTGGCTAAGGTTTTTTAAAAAAATTTTAATTTTATTTTTGTTATTTGTATTTCATAAATCAGGTTGGCCAAGTAAGTGAGAGTAAAGTAATTACCCATGCTCTTGTGTGTGTGTGTGTATGTGTGTGTGTGTGTGTGTGTTTGTGTGTATATAATTATTATTATTATTTAGACAATGGTATGGGTAGGAGCTTAGATGGTAATGATTTGTGCATTAAGGTTGGTAAAATTGATGGTTAATTGCCCTTCATTGTTGGAAGCTTTAAGAATTGGATGAGGGAAGTGGATGTGGCTCAAGTGATTGGGCTCCCATCTACTATATGGGAGGTCCAGGGTTCAATTCTTGAGGCCTCCTGGTGAAAAACAAGCTGGCCCATGTGGTGAGCTGGCCCAAGCAGAGAGTTGATCCACATGGAGTGCTGGCCCATATGGAGTGATAGCCCAGCAAGAGTGCTGGCCCACATAAAGAGCTGGCCCATGTGGAGAGCTGGTGCAACAAGATGATGCAACAAAAAGAGGCACATCCTCACCCCCTCATCAGCTGTCCTGGGTGAGTCCAATGAACTGGAGAGTAGGTACTGCAACTCCTCTGAGGCTCAGGGCCTGGCTAACTATAGACTTATTGTGATTCTAATAATGGAAGAAATTATATCATTGATGTAGAGACAGTAGCCAGTGGAGGTGCTGAAGTCAGGGAGAGGGAAAAGGAGGTGTAATATGGGGGCATTTTCAGGACTTGAAATTAACCAGGATGACATTGCAGTGACAGATACAGGCCATTATATATCCTGCCATAGCCTATAGAATTGAGTGGAAGAGAGTGTAAACTACAATGTAAACTATAGTCCATGCTTAGTGGCAATGCTCCAAAATGTGTAGATTAATTGCAATAAATGTATCACACATATGAAAGAAGTTGTTAATGTGGGGAAAAGTGGGAGGTCTGGGGAGTGGGGCATATGGGAATTCCTTATATTTTTTCATGTAACAATTTATGTAATCTAAGTATCTTTTAAAAATAAATAAAATATATTTTAAAAAGAGAGACAGAGGAGAGACAGTTAGAGCAGATCAGGGAGCTCAGGTGGTGCAAGAGATTGAGCAGCCTGTCTCCACTCCAGGGGGTCCTAGGGTTGGTTCCTGGTACCACCTAAGAAGACAAGCATACACAGAAGAATACACAGAAAGCAGAGAGGAGTGCAAAACAATGGGGGATAAGTAAATAAAAATAAAAGAATTTGATGAATAGTGTTATTTTCTTGGGAGATGGCAGGTATAATGATTCCTTCTTTGAGGAGATGATCTTGGATTGCAGACCAGAGAACCACAGGACCTTATTTTCATGCAATACTGCAGGTTTATTGCCTTGATTGGCAGGGGCAGTTCCCTGGGTGCTCCGTTTGACTTGGAGCCAAGAATTTGATCTTATTTCAGGTGAGGAGTTTAAAGCACCACTAGGGGTAGGTGTTCATAATATTTCTTCCAGTATTCACAATTACTAATTGGGCTGAATACTGTGTGTTTGATAAGCAAGAGACAGAGGCCATATGCTCCAATGGAGTGGCCAAGTGCCCCACAGTAGGGTGGCACCCTGAGCCTGATAAGCAAGGATCTGTGACTCTGATGTGAGTCCCACTGATGTTCTGCCAATGGTTCAACCCTGTGTATACTCTTGAATACTTTCAGGTTGACTACTTTGAGATTGACTACTTTGAGGATGAATAATTATCCCCATGAAGTTGAGGGGTAAAAACATTTTCCACTGTTTTATCTCAAAGGAAGACCTTCTCAGTTTGGAAGGTGAACTTTGGGTCTCTTTTGATTGAATGCTCAAAGAAATGTTCTAGCCATTGCATCATCTCAATCTTTTTTAAGTAGTAATTGGGCCTCATCAATTGTCTGCAAGTGCACATCTGCTTTGGCAGTTATATCCACTATGGAAAGTGTGTCTTTATTTTCTATGTTATAAATATTTAAGTCAAGAGGAAGGTACTTATAATCTTAAGTGATACCCATCAATTGCTTCATTTTAAAAAATGAGAATGCCAGCTCCAATACAAACTTAAAGACTCACATCATTTAATCTGCCCCTTTCTTTGCCCTTCAACAAAATCATTAGGATTATTTTAAATATCCAATCAAATAAAAATTTCAGTCTTACTTTCCAATTTGGGCTCCCTCTTTGAGGTTCCTGCTTGTCATTAATGTGTTTATAGGAAACACTTGTGCTTCCTATAAAATGGACTCTTAGGCAACCTTTTCTCTCTCTAGGGAGTTTCTATAAACCTCATGGGGCTTGTGGTTTGTTTATACTAGCAAGGTGCTAGTGGGATCATTAGTCATTGCCTCAGATGGTGAGAGTCCAACATCAGGTCTTTCTTATGTTGATAAACAGCAGAACTGAGTAGGGCACATAAGCATTTTATTTGAGTCTTATATTTCTTGAGCAACTTAGGAACATACTCTGGTGTCTTAGGAGATGCTGGTACAATATGCTTAGGCACCATTTTTTTTGCACAACAGTTCGCCAAAGGTTAGAGCATCTCTAGCCCATAGGGTCAGGGAAGAAAGAGCAACAGCATGGAGACAGCAGCAAAATAAGGCTCACAGACCCCTGCATCACCATTGCTTGTGGTGTCATTATGCTTCCAGTGGAGGGGTACCCCCTCAGGCAAGGTGTGTGTTAAGACCCATACCCATGGGCCACAGACTCAGTGGTGAGAGTCTCCTACAGCAGTATCTCAACTGCTGTAGACCAGGCACTGAGAGGTCTATCACACTCCATTTGTCCCACATACTTTCACACCTAGCCACCTAATTCATGAATCACAGCTCCTGAAAAAGGATGCTTATTTCCTGTGTTGCAGGCTTCTACTGTAGGGCCACAAGTCATTCCTTATGCAGCCAATGTTGCTCAATGATGCAGTGTCAGTGTCAACCAATAATAGATTTTCCCATTTGGGGGAGCACTCAAAACCATAGGGTCTCCCCTCTTGCCATACTGGGCATGTGCATTAGCAGATCCTGAGGAGAAAGTAGATCTATAGGACTGCCAATTTGGCATGGGAAGTCTAGACAACACATCACAGAGAAAACAGGCAGCAGCAAAATGTACCATGGATATATGTTCATAAGTCATGGAACTTTCCCAGTGTTAACTCTCTGAGATGTCCAGTTAGTAAGCTGAGAACAGCCTAAGGGCATTATGTCTCATTTCCCATGGGCATGACTAAAACACCCTACTCTCTGAGATATTTATTTCAAATCAGTTAAGTAGGATCTTGAATTCAGGTTCAGGTGGCTACCAGTTGCAACACAATGGGAAACGGAGTCCAAAATGCATGACAAAAGATAGCTTGCTACTCATAGGACCCAGAGAAAGACAGGTGAATCATGAGATATTTCCAGGAAATAAAGTCAGCTCAGGTGGTTCATGCAGCAGGTTGGAGCATACAAGCAGAGAATGAGAGAACAGAGGGCTTATGCTAATTTTTGTAAAGATTTATTTTTTTTTATTTATTTCTTCCCACCCCTCATTATTTACACTTGCTGTGTCTTTTCATCTTTTTTTCTTTAGGAGGCATTGGGAACTGAGCCTGGGACCTCCGATGTATGAAGGAGGCACTTTATTGCTTAAGCCACATCCGTTCCCTGCTTTTGTTGTGTCTTTCATTATGTTTTTCCTCTTGTGTCTCTTGTTGCATCACCTTTTTGCATCAGCTTACTGTGTCTGCTGCTGTATTGCTCTTCTTCTTCAGGAGGCATTAGGAGCCTCTGCTCCTTGCTTTTTTGTGTCTTTCATTATGTTTTCAATCTTATGTCTCTTGTTGTGTCATCTTGTGTCAGTTTGCCACACCTGCCCATTGTGCCAGCTTGCTGTCTTCTTTAGGAGGCACCAGGAACCAAACCATGTACCTCCCATGTGGTAAGTGGGAGCTCAATCTCTTGAGCCACATCCACTTCCCCCAGGGCTTATATTTTCAGTGGGACCTAGGGTTAGATATTAGTAGATTTCCCATGGGAGTCAAGGTTTTATTAGGTTACAGCAAGTGCATAAAAAGGTCTTAGCAATATATGGCATTTTGGATGGTTTCCTTATCATTTGGGACAAGGTGTGGGATTGGGGTGCGGTGAGTGGGTTTATTCATCATGGTCTCAATTGCAGATTTGGGCTCTGGGGAACTTCATGTCTCAGGGTGAAAAACTGTGTACTAACTACTTCACTGTTCAGTGTTGAATCAGGTGGTTTAGCCAATGTATGATGAATGCTGCAGGGACACACACAGAAAATTATGTACCCTGAAATTCCACTTTTAGTTGTATATCAAAAATATTGGAGAGAGGAATATAAAGCTATATCTATACACCAATGTTAATAGTAGTATTATTCACAATAACCAAAATGTGGGAGTAATCTATGTGTCCATCAACAGATAAAGAAAATGTGGTCTATACACACAAAGGAAAATTTTTCAGTTGTAAAGAGTGATGACATTCTAATGCATGCTACAACATGCCAGAACTTTGATAAATATATGGTGTTAAATAAGATAAATACAAAAGAAAGAATATTATATTGTTTCACTTATATGAAATGTTTAGGATAAGCAAATTCATAGAGAGTGGAAGCAGATTAGGAGTTAACAGTTTCTGCATCAGGAAATGTGGAGATAGTGCTTAACAGAGAGAGAGTCTCTGTTGGAAATGATGAAAATATTTTAGAAATGTTTAGTGGTTATTATAGCACAAAATTTAAAATGTAATTAATATCACACAATTGTACACAGGAAAGTATTTAAATTTGGAAATCTGTTTTGTGCATATGTTATCTTAATACTTAAAAACTAAAAGGAAGGAAGTATTGCTACTTGCTACAGCATGGATGGACCTTGGGAACAGTGTACTAAGTTAAATGATCCAGTCCTGAATGGCCACATACTTGATTCCTTTAATATCAAAGTGGAGAATAGGGAAACCTATATGGATGGAAAGTAGATTGTTGGATGCTTAGGGTTGGATGGTAGGAGGAAGAATAAGACGATAACCTGGAAGGTACACTGATTCTTAATTTTTAATTTTTTAAAGCAGATTTATTGGGATATATTCACATAACATACAATCTACCCAAAGTCTACACCAAATGGTTTTTAGCATAATCACAGTGTTGTGTATTCACCAGTACAAAAATTTTAGAACAACTTCATTACTCCAAAAAGAAAAACACCACACCCCTTAGCAGTCCTTTCAATCCCTCTATCTTTCCCCAGCCCTACATAACAACTAATCTAATTCCATCTTTGTAAATGGATTTATATTTACATTTTATATAAATGTAATCATATAATATATAGTACTTTGTTCTTGGTTTCTTTCACTTAGCGTAATGTGGGGATTTTGTTTTTTTTTTGCCTGATATTAACATCTTGTTACATGAATATACATTTGTTCAGTTTCACAGAAAACAACCTGATATATGCAATATTACCCACATTCATATTTTTCATGAGGTTTTACTATTTTTTTAGCTTTCCTTCTAGTAATATACCCGACCTTAGACTTTCCTTTTCAACCACTGTCATACCCAAATAGTAGTACTGCTAGTTACAAACACTATGTTGTACTTTAATCTTCTCTATTCATTTCCAAAGATTAACAAATGATTCTTTTGTCAATTCTGCACAGGATACCCCTCAGTTTTCATTTCTCTAACATCATGCTATTTTCTGATGAACTATATTCTAATAATTAACTTCATGAGTTTACACAATATATTTAGCTCATAACAGCTCCATCATACAGTATTTGTCTTTTGTGTCTGGTTTATTTCACCCTCTTAGTCCCTCATGCTTTTAGTCCCATCCACCTCACTCAGAAGTCACAGCTCCTGAAAATGGAAGTCTATCTCCTGTATTGTAGGCTTCTACTGTAGGGCCATGACAAGCCCTTCCTTATGTAGCCAATATTGCTCAATGGTGCAGTGTCAGTGTCAATCAACAATAGATTTTCTTATGTGGGGGAGCACTCAAAACTATAGGTCTCCCCTTTTGCCATACTAGAGATAGGTGTTAGCAGATCCTGAGAAAAAAGGAGATCTATAGGACTACAATTTGGCATGGGAAGTCTAGGCTATGACCAGCAGAGAACACATGGAGCAGCATAAAGTATCATGGAGGTAGGTCAGCAAGCCTTGGACACTTCCAGATAATGTTAGCTCTATGAGAGAGCCTTTAGTAAGCTGAATATAACATCATGGTAATATCTAACTGCTCTGATATCCTTCTATGAATTCACAATTCCCATGACTCATCAACAAATTTGTCAGAAGGCAACTCAAAATGCCCATCCCTGTAAAGACATTAAAAAAACAAGCAGAAACTGTCAAAACCAATTTTGTTAAGGAATTTAAATATATATATATATATATGTCATTCCTTGGGGTAGCCACACAGTGGCCATACTCCCAATGCCATCTTTGATCCTGGGCCATATGTGGCTCCCTGATTAGCTCATTCAATACACTTCTGGCTTAAAAGCGGAGGAAATTGTGTTTGGTAATGGTGCACCCCAGGGGGAGGCCTGTGTTCTCTGGGTGATCAGCCAACATCCTCCTGCCAGGGGTGACCCTAAGACTAGGGCCTCCCCTCATCCCATTCCATTTTAAAAACATAGCTATCTCCCAAATGCAAATCACCACATGGGCAGGCAGATGAAACCATCCTCCTCATTTGCTTATATTTAGTTTCCACCCAGTCTTGAAAATCTTTTCTGAGAATCAGGGACCTCACCCAAAAGAACATGAAATCCTTATGGTTCTTCCTCTTTCTGGTGGCAGCTCCCAGATGTGAGTGTCTCAGGGATTCAGACATGAAGGTAAGGGTCATGCTGCCTCTGAGCACAGGACTCAGTGTGGTTCTGCTTGTCCTCAGGTGTCCTGTCCCAGGTGTAGCTGCAGGAATCAGGCCCAGTCCTGGTGAAGCCCTCAGAGACCCTATCCCTCACCTGCTCTGTCTATGGTATCTCCATCACAACCAGTGATTACTGCTGGCATTGGATCTATCAGCCTCTGGGGAAGGGGCTGCATGAATATGTGACTGTGGAGGCATACACTTTGCCCCTTCCTTCAGGAGCTGAATCTCCACTTACAGAGATAATGTCCAAGAACCATTTCTCTCTGCAGATTGAGATTTATGCTAGCTGAGGACATGGCCATGTATTACTAAGCAGGAAACCCAGTGAGGGGAAGTCACTGTGAGAGTGGACACAAACCTCCCCATGCAGGAAGGAGTGGGGCATGAAGGGCACTTGGAGCCTACACAAAGTAGGAACCCACCCCAGAATCAGGGACAAGGAAGATTTTGGGGTTCATGGGATTCCTGTAATGATATAGGGTTTCTTCTTCTTGCTTAAAAGTATTTAACCACTTAAGATTTTCCACTGTATCAATTCTAAGTAAAGGCATGATATTGCCAAGTTTCAAATGCAGAATATCTATCTGCACTGCTATTATTAATTATAGTATAATGTATTCACACATATGAATTAAGTTTCTTCATTTGTTCTTCTGGATATGACTGGAAGTATGAACAAATTTTGATTCAACTAACACTCTGACACTGTGCAGTTAATTTTGTGGAATTAATATTCTCTCATGGCTGTGCCCTGGCAAAATATAATAATAATAATAATAATTATATTATTATTATAACAATAGTAAAGTTGAATTGCATGATTTTTTAATCATTATAAGAACAAATTATTTTATGACAGAATAATTTCATCTAAATAAAAAATTAAAGGCCCCACTTTTTTTTCCCAGCATGTGAACATGTATATTCCTCCTCTACCAAGCTATTCAGAGATTTTGATTCCCAGGCTTAGCTCCCTAACACCATGGTGAGCCCCATGACATCAGGGTACAGGAGCAGAAGAGGGGACAAACTGCCATGCTCCCAGGTGCATCATCCAGGTTCCTCAACTTGTTCTATCAAGAATGGGGCTTTTGCACTTATTAAGCCTGTACAAGATCCAAACTCACATCAGGCTGATCCTGATGGGAACAGCTAAACTAAGGGACTGGAAAAGCCCCCAATTCTCATTAAGAGCAGATGCCTCATGGGGTGACCAGAGCCTCCTCTGTTGTCAGGTACCTTGGGAGTTCTCCCTGAGCTATCACCTATATAGAAAGGGCTGCATTGTCCAGAGAGAAATGAGAAGAGGAAATGTGGGTCATGGTGGGTCTGAAACCTTGTTTCTGTGCTATCAGATGGCCTTTTCCTCAGGAGGGGCTTGGGCTAATTTGCCTCAATTGTTCCCTAGGGCTGGACTTTGACAGAAATCTGTACCTCCTCAGCCAACCACAGGGCCTAGTGGCACTATGCTGGACCCACAGCTGAGAGGGCACAGGCCTGCATGATGACACCTGGATAAGAGCTGAGTGAGGCAACAATAAAGGATGGAATTGAAACAATGGCTGTGGGGATTCATGTTCAGGACAGGCTAGAACCATGATTCACAGCTGGGAACCAGACCTCCAAGTTGGTCAATCGTAAGCCATGCTCAGCCCTTGACCATGAGCCCCATGTTCCTAGGGAGGAATACCTTCACACCCTCTCTATCTGTGGAAACCAGCCATGGGATGCTCAGGAGGCAAGCCTCCAGGGTGGGGCGTGTGTGCTGGTCACTGCCACTGAGCAAGTCACTCACAGTTTTTCTGCCATAACTCCTCAGTCCCTCTTGTCTTGATGTTTCCTGGATGTTCTACAGTGCTCCCTAACCTCTGAAGACCCAGAATGTTGTTTCAGACAGTCTCTGATTGTCCACTGGCTGGAGGAAGAGTGTGTGCTGTTCCTGTAAATGATGGCACCTCTCTGTAAATGACTTTGATAAGACTTTGGACTTAGATTTGTTACTAAAACATCTTAAGGCTTTGAAGACATTAGGGTTGATTAAATGTATTTTGCATGTTGGAAGAACTTGACATTTTGATGAACAAAGGGAAGACTTGAAATGAAACATGTACTCTAAGGAAGATGTGTTCAACCCTTAACCTGTGTTCCTGTAGCTGTGCATACTTTTGTAAATAGGATCTTCAAGGATGTTATTATTAGCTAAGGTGTGGACTCATTTGTGAATAGGATATATGAGGATCCTATGGAAATGAAGTCCATTTGAATGATGGTAACACTTAAACCATACTACTAGGTCATTAGAAGCAAAGGAAATTAGAGCATAGTAACTCAGTAGAAGTCATAAGTCAGTGGAAGGCAGAAATCAGAAGAAGTCAGAAAATGAGGTAGATTGCCATGTGACAAGGACAGAGATGGAAGCCAGGGATTCCTAAGAATACTGGCAAGCCAGCACCAGAATTCTATAGGCTCTGGGAGAAAACTTGACCTGTAAAGGACTTTATTTTGAACTTGTCATTTTCACAATTGTAAGAAAATCAATTCTGATTGCTTCAACCAACCAACAGTTAAAAAATGGTTGTATTTGTCATAGTATCTCTAGAAAATGAAGATGTATACTAATAGAAGAAGATCAAATATTATTCCAACCGAACAATGTGAATGCCTTTGATTACTTTGGAATGTAGTAGTTTCCTCATAATACTTTACCACGTATTCCTCTTTGTGAAGTAGGAGATTAATATTTATTTGACTTTTGAATTTCATCATTTTATTTATGATTTCTGGAAATATTTCTAGTAAATATAATTTCATATATTTAATTAGTTCTCTCTGTACTGCTCTTCTTGTCTTTCCTGTTTATTCTTGGTAGAGTTAAATTAAATGTGAGATTTATTTATATAAAAACTTTTACCTATGTTATATTTTCCAATTTTTATACTTCACACATATCTGCTATTATCCCTATTAGTTCCATGTTTCAAGAGTTCTTAGTTTAAGAAGTTATATTTTTCTACCTTCTTCATTTGCAACATTATACTATTGGTCTTGAATCATCTTTGTTTTTTAATTAAACAGTGAATGCCACATATTTATTGGAACAATTGCTTTACCTTCTTCCCACCAATTATTTTGGTTTTGTTTTTAAATTATAATATTAATCTTTAAACAGTTTTATATTCACAGAAGTTTTGCAAAGTTCACTTTCACTAATTTTTCTATAACATACTTTATTTATTTTATGATTCCATCTTGGATATCATATTGTATATCATTACATGTCTCCCATAGTTTGTTTCATTCTCTCCGGTTTTTAATGTTTCATGACCTTGACAGATTTGAAGATTGATGACATATTTTTTTAAGGATTCCAAATTCTTAAATTTTTAAAATGTTTTTCTTATGATTACACTGAGAATATAGGTTTTAGAGAGGAAGGGCACAGAAACAAAGTGCCATTTCATCAAATTTTATCATTGATATGTAGTACCAACATTATATATCACTGTGAGATTGACTTTGATAACCTAGACGAGCTAGTGTTTTTTGGGTTACTCCATTGGATTGTATTTTATTCTCCACTTTCCACATTCTTCTCTTTGGAACCTAGTCTCTAAACAGTGCCAACACACATTAGGGAAGGATGATTAAGTTTAATGATTTAAGTTTTGTAATACTTCATTTCAGTATCTACATAAAGTATTTGGAATTACTCTGTAGGGGAGATTGTCTCTCCCAGCTCCATAATGATTTTTAATTATTTATTAAATGATTTGTATGCGTATTGATTCATGAATATTTATTTTATACTTTGGGTTAATAGAAAATACCAAATTATTTATTTCATTCAAATAGTTCCAGCTTTGGCCTTTGATAACTCTTTCAGGTTGGCTTGCATTTCCTTTTGAAATACCCCATCCTCTTGTTTTTAGATACTTCTTCACACTTCATCATTACAAGTCACTACAAGCTCATCTCTAGGTATTGAAATAGACATTTACGCAAGAGTCCCTGGTTCCTTACATTGAATAAAGGTATTTATAAGCTAAGATATTAGCATTGGTTGTATGCATTGCTATTTGGCAGTAACTTAGTTTTTTAATCTCAATAGACAGATTTAGGGGATGTATTTACATTTGCTTATCCATGTCTATAAGCATAAAATATTTTGGAATCTTGGCACTTGAAACAAATTATGAAACAGAGGCAAAGAAAATGCATGGAGCAGACATAATTACCATAGCAGATGATCTGTCTCTTGAGGCAATTTATCATTCTACTTCACTGTTCCACATCTCATATCCATGGATTTATATGAAGACCCTAATGAGGAGTTAATGGGAGTTAAGAAGCATGGGCTTTGCTTAGTAATTACATCACTGTGTTCAAGAGTAGCTGCACAGAGTTGGCCATTGAACTGTAGTCCCACTCATAAATATCCCTGAAATATGTCAGAGAATGGAAGTATTGCCTTGGCAGGGCCATGGGTACAGATACAGTGTAAACCAGGGCCCAGGATCAAGGACCTTTTCATATGACCAATAGCTGCACAGAGAAAATCTCATCTCACACAATTTTCTGGCCAGTTATTCTCCAAACATTCATCTCAGGGTTCTATTAACAATACAGTAGTTTGCTATAGACTACCATGAAATCTGAAACCTCTTTCTGGACAACTGTGTAAACAATTTCTGGCTGATTGAGTTCTATTATGTCTCTCCCTGATGCCACAATGCCTGACAATACATTCTTCCCAGGTTGATGCTCATTTTAACCATTAAGGGATCCTCTCTTTTTGCTTCAGACCTCACAGTTTACTACAGATACCATGTTGGCACCTGTATTTGACTGATTGTCCTAGAAGCAATAAGTTATATGTATGGGGTGAGTGTGCAATTCTGTGTGTGTGGGTGTGTGCTTGGGGGTATCCTAAGTAGGATTTTCATCTACTTGCAAGGCAAGAGACCCAAATGCACTCAGGGAAAACTGAGATCCTGGGAAGGGTAGAGTTGTGCCTCCACCAGCAAGAAGTGGCAGGCAATTTAAATGTTCAGAGTTCTCCTCTTCTTTTCTGTACCAAACAAACAAATCCTATGTTAAGGATTCCAATTTTGATATTAGTGATCTTTTCAGTAAAAGATTCAGGGAGAGGTTGAAATATTCTTTAATCCTTATAACCAGAACCTGGCTTTTACTTAGCCATGTCTACCTGGATCTACAGGAGACAAGACATTTTACCAAGGCTGCATGGAGAATGCAATTATCCACATAGTATCTTTTACGTTGCAGTCTTTGCTGTCCTTATATGTGTAAAATATTACTTGATTTTCTTCTGGGGAGGAAGCATAGTGCCTCAACAATGCCTATGGGCCCACTGGTGTGTCCTGGCTAAACAATCACCGATTACCCATCAAAGATAAATGCTTTCCTTCCTACCACTAGTCCGTTTGGTGAGATGATTTTCCTCTCACAATTACTCTAGCAAATTCAAATAATTTCTTCAAGTTTTACTTCTTAAGAAAGTTATTCCAGGCCTAACCACCTTCCATAAAATTAGGCTATATTTTTCATCATTCTATACAATTCATTCATATATATTGCCATATTGAATACTATTTATTTCATAGATTTCAATGATTTTAACACTCCCCCAGGACAAGGGTTCAGCAACTAATTTCTTAAAGGGCCAGATAATAATTTGTATAGATTTTTGTGGGTAACTTAATCTCTATGGCATCTAGTCTATGCCTGTGTAGTGAGAAAGCAGCCACAGTGATGCTTAGTGTGTCTGTGGGGCAAAAAATAATTATTCACAGTCCAGGCAGTTGACCTATGGGCCATAGTTTGCTGACCCCTAGTCTAGACTGAAAGTTTGATGCAGAAAAACACTTTACCTGATTTTCCTCACCAGGCAATGCTCCATGAAACATATCATCTCACCCACCATGGCCTTATAGGAAAATGGGTTGAGGGAATACCCAATAGATATTTATGTTGTTAAATAAGAATTTCAGTAATATAGAGAAGAAACATAAAAATAATATGGTGTTCTACATTATTCCTGCATCCAAAATGTAAACCTATAAATTTTTCTCTCTGACTTAATCTTCAAACAGTGTCTGGAACTCACCAACCAAGCAACAGGAATGATGTGATGAGACTCCAAGGTAGCAGCTGCAGGAAAGGACCACCCCAAGTGGTTGTGGATATGCTTATAAATGTCCATAATTTCCTCATTGCTTTTCTGCCCACCAGCCTGAAATTCTCACAGGATGCCCTTTGCCTGGGCTGCCCAGAAAGTTAACACCTGAGTGGAGGCAGGGTTCTCTTGCGAAACAGAATCAACAGGAGATATCTGTGAATAATATCAGATTTTAAAAGAGTCTTTCATGCAACCATGGGATTGTACAAGTCCAGGTTCTGCAGGCAGGCTGCAAACCAGGGGCTCTGATGAAAGTCTGATGAAAGGTCCTTGATGAGTTTCTGGGAGAAGTTGCCTGTCCAATGATGAGCTGGGAAATTCTCTCTGAATGTTAAAATCACTTCCCCTTTTAAGGCATTCAACTGATTGGGTAAAAGCATCACCCACTGATGATGTAATCTCCCTGATTGATGCAGATGTAATCAGCCATCCATGCAGTAAACTCACTGGTGATCAAAGCCCATAAATGCTCTTGTATTACCATTAGCCCAGTGCTTATTGGAACAAACACCTGGAAACAATTACCTGGCTGAGTTGACACATTAACCTAATCATCACAGTCCACCCCTTGTCAACTCGGCAATCATACACATTACCCTAAACCATACTTAGTCTCTAAGTAAAAACACTTTACAGGCAAGCATACATATATATTTCTGCAGAACAATATTCAACTCCCCTGTCTACAACCGGAAATGCATTAATTCCCCACAGAATAGGGTGCAAGTCCTTGGGTAATATTCATGCTTAAATGTGACATCCTTAAATATTATGATGTGGAATTAATTTCATATGATAGGGGAAAAGGTTGGGGAAGAAAACAAGAAATTCATTTTGTGTACATATACAATCATACTCATAATGAAACAAGGAAGAAGGATTCATGACTACTACAGTCCTCATTTCTGTAACTGGTCATGTGGTTGAAGTTGATATTTATCATTACCTTCTTCCACTACCTATTCCATGTTTAAGACGCTGTTCCTCAAGAACCACCCCACTCCTGGTACCAAGCTGTATTAGTCAGGGTTCTCTCGGGAAACATAATCAACAAGAGATATCTGTCAATACTATGAGATTTTAAAGTGTCTCTCATGTGACCATGGGAATGCACAAGTCCAGGTTCCACAGGCAGGCTGCAAACCAGGGACTCTGATGAAAGTCCAATGAAAGGTCCTTGATGAGTTTCTGGGAGAAGTTGCCTGTCCAATGATGAGCTTGGAAATTCTCTCTGAATGTTGAAATCACTTCCTTTTTAAGGCATTCAACTGATTGGATAAAAGCATCACCCATTGATGATGTAATCTCCCTGATTGATGCAGATGTAATCAGCCATCCATGCAGTAAACTCACTGGTGATCAAAGTCCATAAATGCTCTTGTATTACCATTAGCCCAGTGCTTATTGGAACAAACTACTGGAAACAATTACCTGGCTGAGTTGACACATTAAACTAACCATCACACATACTATCACAATAACCTGCACATCTAGACTCCCACTAAACATCTCTCACATTTTATGCATCTGCCAAACCATAGATGAGAAACTGGAATATTTTGGCATACATCCTGTGAGTAATAACTACAGCCCTGCCATCAAATCTTGAAGATTAATGTGCAAGATCAACACCAGCCACTGCCATGAAGGGTGGATAAGCAGAAGTCTCTCCCTTTGGAATGTCTGTAGTGTACTAGGCTGCTTTGAGCACTCAGTACACTGTGACTACAAAGTCCTAATTCTATAAGAAAGTGCAGGCAGAAGATGTAAAATATTCCCTGTTTTGTCCTGATGTCTCCACTTTAGTGTTCATTTAATTTTCAAAGTCTGATGACCTCTGTTTCAGATAGTCTGTGTTCTAATGAATAGCCACACAAATGTCATTTATAAATACATGTACTTTAACAATGTGTTGTAATGACTGATGCAGTTTACAAAGTGTTCTGGCTTGAGTCATGTACCACAAATTTATATCTGTTCTTTGTCTTAATCCACATTCTTGTGAGTGTGAAGTCATTGCATATAGGATCTCTTGAGGATGTTATTTTGCTTAAGGTATGGCCCAATGGAATGAGATTGGGCCTTAATCTGGACAACTGGAGTCTTTAGAAGCACAAGGAATTCAGTAATAGATGACAAAATGTCAGATATATAGACAGAAGCCAGAAATCTATGGGAACTTATAAGAGAAAAGAGAAGACTTCACCATGTAATGGGAAACCCACAGAATCCATAGGAATTCCAGTTAGTGGACCTTGCATGCAATGGCCTTGGATATTTAGTTGAGGGCATTCCCAAGCTAAGTGTAGAAGATGCAGCTTGGTTTCCCCTTTATTTTAAAGGAAAATGTAAGAGGAAAGGTTAATTTGAGAATTAAACTCTTAAGCACAAAGGAGCTGACAATTCTTGGTTCATGAAATGCTCAGTATATCTAGATAGCATACTCTGAGAACTGGGCCAAAAAATGACTTATCAAGAAACTCTCTCAACTTCTGGGAAGGCATTAAGCAGAAAAGAATGCTCCATATGGATTTTTAACTGAATAAACTTTTACTAGAGTGTGGATGAACATGGATCCAGTCAGGTATCTGAGAGTGAGACCAGCTTGGAAATGCATTTATCTAGGAAGGATCTGTTGAGGGTAAATTTGTGTGATGGTTTGGATCCCCTTGAGCTGCACACAAAGCTGACAATGGTTTTGGAAAATTTTTACTCGTAGAAACACTGCTATTCTTTGAGAGAGTGAGGCCTGATCACAGTTTTCAGGTAAAGTGAGCATGCAATTCCAGTGCTCTGGGAGGGTGAGATCTAGACCCCAGCATTCAGAGAGAGCATGGGAACTGTGACAGCACATAGAAAGAGTGAGGCTGCTGCTTGAACAGGCCTGGAGTACAAAGCACCCATCCACAGATGATTGTCACACATTGAAATATAATGGAGTCTCACCCTGCTTGAGACTCATGGCACCTGTTTTCCTACCAAATTATCTCTTTTACAATGGGAATGTACTTCCTGTTGTTACACTATTGTACTTAGCAAAAAGAAATCTGGTTTTCTAAGTTTCATTGGTAGAAGTTTTTCATTAGGGCAAACCACATCCATAAATGATTTTAATGATTTTTTGGTTTTTTATTTATTCTAAGATGGCTTAAGGTTTGGGGATGTCATGATGGAATTAATGTATTTTGTATTTGGGAATATTTTTTAGTTTCCTGGCTGCTAAAAATTACCATAGAAAAGGAATTTATTGGCTCATGTTTCAGAGGCAAGAAGGCTTGCTTCTTCCCAAGGTCAGCATCTCTTGGCAGTCAGGCAAACTTTGGGGTTTCTTGGATTTTCTATCACATGACAATGCACATGGCAGCATCTTCTCCATATTCTTCAGAATTCCCTTCATATCCATCTTCTGGGTACTCCTTGTGGCTTCTTCACTGTGTTCAGTTTCCTTTGCTTATAAGGAAATAAGCACTTTGCTTTGTGGCCCATCTTCACTCAGTTTAGGCACAGCTTAACTTATAACATATGTGGAGGTTCTCTTTCAAATATGTTCACCTCCACAGACCCAAGGGTTGGGACCTGAACATGTCTTTTGTCAGGGACATGATTCTATCCCCAACAGAATTTCATGTCTTGTTTTCATATCCACAGATCTATGGTGGCTTGAGTTATATTATCCAAATTTAGATTTGTTCTTGATGTTCTTATTCCTCCATGTGTGTGCGAACCCATTATAAAGTAGACTTCTGGAAGCTATTATTTTTAGTTAAGTTGTAGCACAACAGAGTGAAAATGAGCTTTAATGTGGGTTACATTTGTCCTTTATAAGCAGAAGAAATTCAGAAAGAGAAAGCCGCAGGGAAGAACAAACTGCCAAAAATATGAAGTAACCAAGAAGAAAAAGGAGAAGACATAGCCAAGTGATGGAAAAGCTATAATACCCCAAGGATTGCCAGCTCCTGACCACAGAAAGAAACAAGTCTTCCAGCCTCCAAATCCATGAGGAAAATTAATTACCATTTTTAACTAACTTGTGTGGTTTTTGTAATGGCATTATGGAAATTCAGATGCACAAGCAGTTGAATTAATTACATTCATTGAAGTTTCAATGCCTCTTGCCCACAAAGATGCAGGATTTCACAACCAGGCCACACCTGAACACAAGGAAGCCTGAAACTGAAAGAGATGCTGGGAACATTGGGATACCTCATGACCTCTTTTTAATAGTAGAATCCAGGAAGTTCATGATGAGTGGAGAACCCATTTGGATTTGTGTAAGGAGTAAGAACAGATAAAAGAAATCATCATCTTTTCAGTTATGATCAATTACTTTTTATTTTTTAATAAAACTCTGCTCAGAGCATAATGGAAGGATCATGATCCATTTGCCCCCGCTCATCCAGGAGGTGAATATTCACCTAGTAATTTTAGAGGTGATAAATCCCCTGTGAATGGTCCAAAGAACTGCCCAATCTCATGTAAATCTCAAGGGCTGATTTGACTATGAACCCAATTCTGTGGTCTCTGGAAACCATGTTCCAATATATATGTTGATGAAAATGTTCTTGCAGGCTGTGATGAGTGGGATGTTAGGAGGGAAAAAAGGCATAAGCTCATCATAAACTGTGTTCCTGAGAAAGGAGGGAGAAGGGAAAGTGAGGTATTTATCAGTGGGGACTTCTTATAGATTCAGATTGCATTTTTGCATTGTCTTAAAAACTTTGTCTCTGTGGACTGGTAGTTTTTCTGACCTAAATCTCCAAGCCTCTGAAATAATGGAAAGTCATCCCAGGGGATGGGTTCAGGTTTCCTTTCCTAGATTCTAAACAGAGACTGAGGCCCTGAAGACCTTCCCTGCTTTATACCTTGGCATCCCATGTGCAAATCAGCTTCCAGTATCTGTGCATTGCTTCCTCACACTGTCTTGTATTCTCCAGGAATCACATATGTTGTCCAGAACACTGAGATACCTGAATATATTCTTCTGCTTGTTACTTCTCCCTTGGAGCACATCAGAGATTTTTAATAAGGTTGGCCTAGATAAGGTATATGGTAGTTTTCACTACTTATTTTTATTTCCATGTTGTCTCCAGATTCCTGGCCAAGGCTTGGCCATATGAGTCAGACCCAGATCTTGAGAAGCCCTCATAGATCCTGTGCCTCACCTGCACTCTCTCTGTTTTCTCCATCACAATCTTTGGTTTCTGTTGGTTTTGGATCTATCAGGCCCTGTGAGGGGTTACAGTAGTGCAGCAAAATATAGCATAATAGAAATGCATACTATGATCCACCTCTCTAAAGTAAATTCTCCATCTCTAGATACACATACAAGAACATCCAAGTTATCCCTGTAGCTCAGCTGTGACTGACAAGGTTACAAAATGTGTTCCTGGGTGGACATAGAATAAGAGGAAGTCTGTGTATGAGCCCAGACATTTGCATATGCAGAGAGAGGATTCGGCAGCAGGGGGCACTGAGAACACACGGAGCACAGGGCAGGAACCAGCTTCAAGGATAGAAACACTGGAGGCTATGGAGGGGTATCCTGTATCAAGTGGGATTTTCCTTGTTCCTCAACCTCCTGAGACCTTCTTCTACATTTTATTTTAATGATTTTTAATTAGCTAAATGTACTTCTCAAGTAATTCTCTCTCATTGAATTGTAGAATTAAAATTATATGTATATTTATGAACATTCCAAATTTTTGGGTAGATATTGATTTGATACATATATCCAGATGTCTCTGTTGCTTGGATTTCTTATGAACTTACATCTCTATCCTGAGATAGCTC
This sequence comes from Cabassous unicinctus, assembly GCA_029593785.1. Classification (NCBI taxonomy): domain Eukaryota; kingdom Metazoa; phylum Chordata; class Mammalia; order Cingulata; family Chlamyphoridae; genus Cabassous; species Cabassous unicinctus. The sequence continues at coordinate 12,616 of JAQZBX010017415.1, read as the reverse complement.
CTTCTGCCTCAGTCTGGAGAGGTCACAATGCTGCTTAACTCTAGGCATTCATCATTATACTCTTGTCACTGTCTCTTTGTGTTATGATTGTTGATGGAATAAATTTCTATTCAAATTATTTATGGCTCTCAGTACCTGGATAATTTCAAGATCCCAATTACAAGTTTCAGATTATACTTCTTTCTCTTCATTTCATTTTCAATTTTTATAATGATAAACTTTATTTTTAGAGAAGTTTTAGCTTACAGAAATGTTACATCAAACCTCAAAAATATATGGGATTCCCATATAACCTACCCACTCCCCACCCACATTTTCCCCTATTAATAATATCTTATATTTGTGTGGTATGTTTGTTAAAATTGATGAACCAATATTGAAGCAATGCTATTAACCAAGGCCTATAGTTTACATCATGGTTTACACTTTGTGCTTTACAGTTTCATAGGTTTGAACACATGTAAAATGGCATGTATACATCATTGCAATATCATACAGAAACAATCTAATGCCTTAAAAATGTTTTGTGTTCCACTTATTCTACCCTGCTCCTCACCTCAGAACTTTTGTCAACCACTACCTTTATATCAGTATTACAAGTTTTTCTGTTACCACAAGCTAATAACTACAATAACATAAATCTACTTTGGACCATGGTTGTACTTTCCTCTTATGTTTGCTCATTCCTCAGTCTTCAAAAATTTGGAATGATATCTGTTCTGCTTCAGATTGATGGGGGCTTACATGTTATGGGGCAGCTGGAAGGAACTGCTTAGATTGCAGTTGCAGAAATTCTTTGTTTCTTGGAATGGGCTTTGTTCATCATCATCATTTTGTTAGTTGTCTTGGGCAAATCTCAAGAACTGGATAGTAGGGGTTAGCCACAACTCAGCTGAGATTCAGAGATAAGCCAGCATATGAACAGACCAAATATTTAACTCTCTTAGACATATATTTAATGGATATAATGATAATTATAGGTTTAAAGAAAAACGGTAGAAGATTCAAGAGTGGGGAATTATAAATGAGTCAAACTCTGTAATATTGAGGAAATAGATTATCATATATACTAAAATAAGGCCTGCCAACAGGGTGCTGATTTCATAGGGTTGTATGGTTTGCCTAGAGTGTCTGGACATCTTTAGATCCCTTCAACTTTTGCTTGAGGCTGTATTTACTGTGAGATATACTTAAGACCTGCATGAACATAATGTTTGGAATGACCTCCCAGCACACTTTGAAATCTTTTAGCTGTAAAAAATCTTTTATGTTAATGTTTCCCCCTTTTGGTCAAGGTTTTTTCCAATCATTATTTTCAAAGTTGGTGACTTTAGCCAAAATCTGCATGAATGTTTCTTCTCATAATTTTCTTTATTTGGGTTTTCACTATTTGTCAGTAAATTACTAATTATAGCTACATTATATTGAGTTAGTATATAATGAAACTAACCAGAGAATTGCTCCTATCAGTTCTAACTTGATATAAACATATGGGAAAATTGAATACTGAGCTTAAACAACTCAAATATTTTTATTTGGCCTTTACTTCATTGTTAAGGTAAATATTTTCCAGAAAGAAATCATTTGAATAAAAACAACTTTGAGGTTGCTCAGCATGTACAGCACCCTAGCCAACATTTCAGGTGGCAAAATAATAATTCCTGCCAAATTTCTGCTCAGATATGCCAGGCACATGCATGGTTTTCAATTATTCATGTGATGTTTATGCACAGAACAAACCCTATTCCCTTGAGCAATTCCCCTACATGCCTGGCAAGGACTCATGGAAGATGGTTGATTATTGTTATAAAATGCCTCATGGTCAGGAAGTGTTCTCTAATTTACTTGCATCTTGAAAGCATGTTAAAATAATCTTATCCGCTAATGCACTTTGAGTATTATCAAGTTATCCAAATTGTGTTCTGTAATATCAGTAATGTTTATTTGGAAAAAAAAATTGCATTCAATATTACCTGGGGCTTTGATAGAATAAAAACCATCATTACAGCTCTTATAATGGTTACTTACATATATACTGAGTTCAGAGCTACTTAAATGTCATAAAAATCTTCCTTGCCTATAAGTGAGTGGACAAAATGAAGTGATTCTCCCTAATTGCCAATTTTTTATCCAATCCTTTCTACTTTTTTCAGTAAAGATAGATGATTTCTTCCAGGAAATTAAAATAATAAGAAGAAATAGAATAAATTTTATAGCATGCATAATACCCAGACACTTTCCCATGCCACTAATACCTGGTTTGCATTTTAAAAGAAACTACATGTACTGGATTAGTGCCCTGTAAAAACTCAAGTACTTCTGGGAACTAAGAATGTGACCTTTAGGGTCTTTGCAGATATAATTAGTTAACTGAAGGTGAGGCTTTCTAGGTGAAGGTTGGCCCTAATCCAAAAACTGGTGCCTTTAAAAAAGAATAAACAGATAATCAGAGGGAAGATGGACATGTGAGGAAGCAGGAAGGGAATGGAGTTTTCCAGATAAAAGCCAAAGAATGCCAAAGTTTGCCAGCAGACACCAGAGGCCAGAAGAGAGTCATGGAATATATTCTCCCTTAAAGCCTTCACAGGAACATGGATATGTGCATACCTTCTTTATGACATCTAGTCTCCTCATCTTGAGAGAATAGACTCCTCTGTTTTGTGACATTCTTAAGCAAGCTTAGGAACCTAATAGACTACAATTCCCAATATCCACAGACCCAGGTAATTCAGCTAATATTTTCAGCTTCCTAATGCTGTTAGGTTAAAGTTTGTTTGGAGAAGAAGTCAAGTCTGGGTGGCATGGGGATCCTTGAGGAGGTAACACATGAGATTTCTTGAGGGTAAAACTAGTCTGGGTACTCTAATGGCACTAAAAAATCATCCCAACCTTAAATTACTTTCAGAAGTGTTTTAAAGAAAGAAAGCAGCCTAATCCAGGTTAGGTCCACCAAAACTGTCCATATCAGACCCATGAGAGAAGGAAGTTTTTTTACATCTAAATGAAGACTAGGCCTGACATGAATGCTAACATTTTGGTCAACATTTGTCCAAATTCTGATGTGTGTGTAGATGTCCTATTTAGTATAATAAAGTGATTTTACATGGTGTAGAATATTAGAAGAAACTGATATGCATACAACTTCATTCTTCCATTGCTTAACCTAAACACTGTGAGATAAATTCTTATGATAAAGAAAGTTATGTCAAAAAGAAAGAAAGTGAACAAGTCCAATGTGAATCAAATTGATCAGGACCTAGGACCCAGAACCCTTAAATGGAAACTGGATGGACCTGAAAAGCAGCTTTGAAAAGAGCTCACTGTCCCCAGTCACAAATCCCATCCCTCAGGCCCCAGGACATCCACTGAAGTTTCATGATCTCAGGAAGTACCTGGTCTTTCTATTGGGACTGTGTCTTTGGGATCCTTAACACCCTATCTAAGAAGACAGAGAAACTCCCTCACAATCTATATCCTCCACCAAAATTGCAGAGGGAGAACTTGGTGCCCTGACAATTTGGGTGCCTTGGACTGCAGACTCATTAGATTATTACCATATCCTCATACCTTTGTGGACTGTGAAGGTGTTTTGGAGGTGGGTGAGGCTCCATTTCTGTGCAGTCTAGGCCCACAGTACTGGTATGTATGGGGAGGATTATAGCGACTTTTTGTTAACCCTCCTTGGAGTCTTAAGACAGGTATCTTTCTCTGCCCTTAAGTTTTGGGGTTATGAACACTATGGAGTGTCATCTGGAGGGCAGGAGGTAAATATGCAAAGTGAGGGGAACTTCCTATTTAAATCTACTGCTACCCTTATCCAGTGGAGTCTCCCCAACAGGCCATCTGGTGTCTTCAGTGCTCTCCCTTTCCATTAAACTTCACAGATGGGGCCTGCCACCATCCTTGCCCTCCTCATGGCTCTTCTCCCAGGTCAGGGTTTCCCAGGGCTTGAAGTCACAGAGGAGCATGGAGAGGTTGGAGCCTCTGATCTCTGAGTCCCAGGTCTCCCATACAAGTGTCATAAATGAGGAGCAACTGGTGCAGTCTGGAGCAGAGGTAAAAAGGCCTGGGGAAACTCTGGGAATCTCTTATAAGGCCTCTGGATACAGCTTTACCAGCTACTGGATCTACTGGATGCACCAGAAGCCAGGAAAGGTCCTGCAGTGGGTGGGAAGGATTGATCCTAGTGACTCAGAAACACACTATGGCTCATCCTTCCAAGGAAAAGTCACAATCTCCACAGACAACTCTCCCAGCACAGCCTACCTGCAGTGGACCAGCCTGAAGGCATCAGACACTGCTGTGTATTACTGTGCAAGAAACACAGTGAGAGAAACCACATCCTGAGAAGATCAAAAACCCTTAGCAAGCCCACAGCTTCAGCATAACATTGTCAAACACACCCTCCACCAGAGATTTCTCCAATACACACACCTTGGAAATAATGATCTGGCTGGGTCCTCAGGATGAGAATGGAGAGAAGAGGATCAAAAGGGGACTCAGCTCAATATGCTGACAAGACAGGGGACACATTCCTAGGGTATATTGATCTTTTTTTTCTGAAGTAGATTGCTCTACATTATTCACTGGCTCGTATTGTGTCCTCCAGCAAGGTGGCTGCGTGAAGCTTGTTACATTCTTAATATAAAAACACTGTGTTATCTACAGATCCTATAGGGGCCAAAAATTTTACTTAGTGGAAATTCCACACACTCTGTCACTATCCTCCTTCCTTCCTTCCTTTTTCCTTCCTTCTGCTCTCTGTCCATTTCTCTTTCATCTTTCGTTTGATGCTTTAAGACATTACTTTCCTCCCTTTTTGCTGTTCTCATATCAGTGTATGCTTGATACACAAGACTTGTTACCCTTTGTCTAAAGGTGTTGGTTTACTTCCTTTAAAAGAAATTCAAGCATCATTTTGTTTTTATTATTTATCTATCTATCCACCCATCCATATTTAAACATCCATCTTTCCTTCCACTTCTGTCTACCACTCAAGAAATGTCTTCTGGTAAAACTATTCCTGAGAAACAGATACCCATCTGGCCTGCTTGCCTTGGGCCAAGGTGGAGGATGGGGCAGCTGGGATTGAACTGGAAGCATGTTCACTGCTGAAAGTGTCCCCAAAATACACTGTTAATGGAAGGGTGCTGAAGCTATATCCAGTATCCTTAAAAATCCTTATATATTAAGATGTTTGTATGAATGTATCCTTTTGTTGACTGTGAAAGTTGGGGTGAAGTGGATAAGGCAACATTTTAGAAAAAAGATCTCCTGAGTGGAAAAGAATTCTAAGTTAGTTGTATGTCTATTTGGAGTAGCCACAAGAGACCATTTTTCAAACCCTAAACTACAAAGTCATATTTTAATCCCAACAGAGAGCTGATGAGATGAGGATATAGAAATGTAATATATTTATTTTGGACTGAATTGTGTCTCCAAAAACATACTTTAAATTTCTAATCCTTCATTCCTCAGAGTGTGAATTTATTTGGAAATAAGAATGTATCAGCTTCAGTGAGGCAAGTTGAAATTGATCATATTGGAGTAGGGTAGACAATTCAATATGACTAATGTCCTTATAAGAAGAGGAAATTTGAACAGAGTCAGTCAGACAGGATGGGAGAACACCTTGTGATATCCAGAAAGAAATTGAAGCCCAAGAATTGCTGACCACCACCAGAAGTCAGGAGAGAGGTATGGAGCAGATGCTTCCTTACAGGTTTCAGAGGGAACATAGCCCTCCAACACCTCAGTTTCAGAACAACTAACATCTAGAACTAAAATACTATATATTTCTGCTGTTTCAATCCACCCAGTCTGTAGTGATTTACTATACAGTCCTAAGAACCAAAAAATGGTATTCTTGAAAGTGAATAACTTGCTGCTTTCTCCCAGGAAGACTGTGAGGGAAGGTGGTATTTCCATATATAGTATCTCTGTCAAGTTTTTAAAGATTGGGTGTGAGCTGGGGTCATGGATTAGCCACAAGGCTTTCAGGGTGGGGGAGGCTCAAGAAAGTGTCCAAGAGACCCAACAATACAATGTTTCACCTGAAGAGAATAAGGCAGGTCCAGAGTTGAAAGACTATAGAAATACTACTAGATGGCACAAGTGCAAGAGAAGTAAAACAACTGAACAGAACAGGTTCCTTCTCAGAATGAGTCACCAAAGAAATGCTAATGTCCAAATATTGTGTCTGTTTTCCACATGGAAAAACTTTCCTCTCTCTAAGTTCTTATTTGTATCAATGTGGGCAGAAGTGATTCAATACTACAATTGGGTGGATTTAGAGCTCCATTGCCAGTAACAGCAGCCAGACTCAAATGACCTGAGCCCATCAACATCCAGTCTATACTACTATGTTTAATACAGGCTAATGCACAATGACCTCAGATGTCTGCTTATCTGGGGCACAGTAGGGACTCTCAAAACCGGCTCACACAGAACTAACAGCACAGAGGGAAACAGAAGGCAAAATCAGAGAGAGCAGGAAATCCACTTGGCAAGTGTGGAAACTGAGGATTATGGGATTATTAGTGCCCCAGGCAGTTTCTAGTATGGGTACATGGGCAACATATAGAAGGGCCTTGAATGTGAAGGAAAGTTTAGACAGGAGTAGGAATAGGCAGTGTTCCTGTGCCTCAGCATCAACAGTTCCTCAACCATCTATTTTCATCAACCTTTATGTTCTTCACTAAGGTCTGATAGGGAGTGTATGCAAATGTAGTCCCTTCTTTCTGCTGATGAAAATTGGACCATCCCCTGACCCTGCAGTTATTAGAAGAGTCAATATATTTGTTTGTGCTTTCCACACTATGAGCTTGGGAGAAAACCAGGATTCTCACATGGAATCTGGACTGAGATCAGCTTTTATTCTGGTCCCTGTATAGGGTAATCACATAGCAAATTAAAAAAACAACAACATAGAGTCATGGAAATGGGGGAGGGAGTGCGGATTTTAAATAAAATAATTTCTGTTTGTAGGTGTCCATTGTGCAGTGCAGCTGGTAGCATCTATCAAAATGTGAGGCATGAAGAAGTCCAGGAGGTCTCTGCAAATCACCTGTACATGTCTGGATTCACCCCCAGCATCTGCCAGTTGAATTTATCTTCTAAGGATCCATGGACTGGACTTCAATAGGTGGTTAAGAGAAGCCATGATGGGAACACTAAGAGCTATGCAGACCCCATGAAGGAAAAATTCACCACTTCCAGAGATATCTCAAAGAACATGCTGTTTCTGCAGATGAGCAGCCTGAGAGCCCAGAAAGCAGCCAGGTTTCACTCTGTGAGACACAGTGAGGATAAGGCAATATGAGTCCAGATGAATACCTCCTTGAGTGTGGCTCCAAGAGATCAGGGGGGCATTGGCAAAGGGTGCTTCAGACCCCATGATCATGGGGCCAGCTGTTGGATAAGGAACAGATTGAAGGACAAGATACATTTGTGGTTTCCTCTTGAGAAAAGAGTGCAATTTCTTGAGGGAGCACTATCTTTTTATTGCTTTTGTATTGTCCTCATTTTATCCTGGTCCTCTGGGCAATGCAAGTATCTGTATCTGAAAGAATGTTATCAGGAATATTTCTCCAAAGATGAGCTGAGAGCAAATTAGCTCTAGTGTACAGAGGGGAAGCCATGGCAGGTTTAATGTAAGTAATTAGCTATGTGAGAGATAATCAATGGGAGACATATCACAGAAGTGGCAATACTAGTGTGAGCTGAGAGGAGGGTCTCAGAGTCCTGTAGATAAACAGAGCAGTGCAGGGGAAACCCTGAGGGTAAAAGGATCCTGAGCACATAGAGGCTTTCTGTAACAATAGTGACAGGATGAATTATTGACTGAATGATTGAATGAAGAGGGTAATTGAGGTGTGTACATTTGAAAAAGGACTGGAAGACACAAGGTCTGGGACCACTGCCCCTTGCTTCTAAACCTCATCATGCACTTGTAGAGCTCACAACTCTCCTTTCTTGTTTCCAATTGATTTGGTACAAGTTCTTCTGCCTACTCTATCTGTATCCCTTTGGGGAAAGGGAGAAATAAGGATATTTCACACTCCTAATTTTGTTTAGTACCATGTGTTCCTTAATTCAAAGTGGATTTAAAAGTGTATCAAATAAAATATTAATTTATTTATATTAATATTAACAAATAAAGTTATGTTAGTTGTGTGTCTGGAATTTTGGACAAACTTTCCCACCAATGATGACTAAAAATGTTTGAGAAAATATTAAAATTGCTTCAGTCCATTAGAGAATTGATAGGAGAAGAAATTTATTTCAAGAAGTATGCCTGTCACATTTTGCTTCTTTACCACCAGATGTACACTTGAGAGAAAAACAAAGGTGGGACTTTAGCAAAAGAGAAGTGATCACTGAAAAAAGATTTAGATCTCAGTCAGGAATAAAATAAAATATGGTATTAATAGAGAACATAAAATTCCATAAAACTGGTTTGCCAAGAGGTGAGAAAGGAAACCAGGGTTAGGGGAGTCATTAATTGAAGAAAGCATATAATATATTCAGAGTTGGCTAATATAGTGTATTAACACCTTGCATTACTACAGTATGATTCTTACAATTGTAGAAAAATACTATTATCATTGTACTATTAACTATAGTTTAAAATAGGTCTACCTGTTAAAAATTGTTTTCTATATTTTTAAAGGAGCTTTAGATTACATAAATGCTACATTGAAAAAATATCGGATTCGCTTATACCCCAACCTCTCCCCTCCCACACTTTCCCCCATTAATGACATTGTACAGTCCTGTTTTTTCCTAATTATTTTTCTAGTGACATATATACAATTTATTTCCCTTTTAAACCATTTTCAAATATATAATTTACTGCTGTTATTTATGTTTACAATGTTATGCCATCACCACCATCCAATATGGAAATGTTTCCAACACCACAAATAGGAATTTTGTACAATTTAAGCATTAATTTCCCCATTCACTACCCCCACACCAGCCCCTGGAAAACTGTATTCATAATTTTGAGTGAAATATGTCAAGCAGAAATGGATTATTATTGTATGATCTCACAAATGAAATAATTAGAATAAACAAATTCATAGTCTGAAAATAATATTGAGTTTTAAGCATAAAGATAAATGTTTCTAGTAGAATCCAGCACTCAGTGCACTTATGCTACTTAGATTGATTCTGTGGTTAGTGTGAGACAGGCTGTTTTTCAGCAGAGTATTAAACCTGAAGATGGAAAATTGGATGAGTAAATTAAAGTGTTGGCTTTCATAGAGAAGGAGGTAAGGGATAAGAAAGACATATTTTCAGAAACCAGGAGAAGACGTCTTCTGTCCAGACTTTATGATGCAGGAACCATAAGTGCCTTTCTCAACCAGGCTGAGCCAAAAAATATTGGCCACCTGGGGTCCTACCCCATCCTCCAAGGACTCTCAGTCTATTAGACCTAAGAGAGGAGGAGACATAGTGTGGGGAGGGAGCAGCAGCTCTAGACAAGGCTAAGCCAAGGCTGGCAATACTAGATTCCTAACTTTGTTTGCCTGGGTCCTAAAGGGACTTAGATGAGCATACTCCACTCTGGGTTACCTCCCCTTAATTCCAACAAAGCTTTGGAGTAACAAGGAGGAAGCTGTAGCTACACAGAAACAAGTGGATATAGATCTGAGAATATTCCACACCAGCAAGTTAGAAAGGGCCTCCTTGAGTGGGAAGATAAACTATTTTTTCTAGTCAACATCAACATCCTGGTTCCCTGGGACATGTAATTGTGCAAATTTATTGTACTCTCCCGACTTGGTGGAGGGGCTCCCATGCTAATGAAGTGGATAAGATGATGACTAGCAAGGGAGGCAGGGCTTACAGGCCATGGGTGCATTCCCAGTATTGCTGCACGTTATTAGACCCACTGGGGATGCCTCTGGCCACCTGGGCTGCTGCATAGCAGGAGATCATGACCCACTAGTGACCCCCAATTGTCAAGGTATGTTTTCATGGTTACTAAAGAAAAAAGTCTCCAAGAATACCATGGAACAAATCCCTTGTGGAGAACATTGGGAAAAATATAAATGGGAAGGAGGGCCATGGTATCAGCAGGGACAATCTTCCTGTACCCAACTCTTACCAATAGTCCTCCAGACCATGTGGTGGATGGGGAGGCAGACTTTGCATATCTCCTGGCTCCCTTTCACACTGATGGAGGAGTCAGGCCCCTGGGAGGAGTCATTCTACCAAGATCTGGCAAAATTAAAAATGGCCCAGGTACAGGGCCAAGGTCTCAGCTCACCCCAGGGAATGAAGGGCTTATGCCCCAGTGCATGTGCAATTTGGGGGGCAATGAAAAAACCTCTATGGTGATTTTCTATATAGGTTTCCAGACAACCATTATCTTGGGAGAAGTAAAAAGAAGGGAATACTGAAAAGTGTTGAAAGATTTGGACATTCCATACTGATATGGAGTCTGGATTTTAATGCCACCCTGGGTTCAATGGCTGTTTAAACACTTCTGTGGCCAAGTTTCCTGCTCGGTAATGCATTGTAGTAGTTGATGTCTTGCACCACTGCAACTCCTGGCAGTGACTGTGGGGATATGCACCCCCATTCCAGCAAATTCTGGCCATTGAATTTGAGTGTGACTGGTTATACACCCCCAGATCACCCATCTACTCACTGCATTGCCCAGCATGGCAATATTACCTCTATGGTGGGGAAAAGGATATTACTAAACTCATAAAGGATTTTTGATCTGCCAGTGCAATCTACTCCACTATCTCTGCCTAAAATTGCCCAGTGTGGCCAGTGAAAAAGTTGAGTGGAGCATGATGGCTGACTATGGATGATCAGGTGTTAAATGCAGAAGTGTCCATTTAACAATACCATGGTTCCATATATTGTGCTATTTGCCTATTGGCCTCATCCCAGTATCCTCCTGGCAGCATTATATCAGGTAACACAGAAAGCAGGCAATTTCCAATGGAGGACATAAAAGGAACAGTCTCAGCAGGAGGTAAATGTGGCCATTTCACCTGCTCTACCTCTTTGAAATTTAAAGCTTGTATGTTCCCTTGAGTTACAAGTTTCTGCCACTTGGACCCTCACCATCTGGTCTCTCTTGCAGAAGGAGTAGCAATAGGAACTCACAGATTCCTTGGCTTCTGGACCAAAATTCCCAGATGCAACCCAGTTTTGCAAGCCCCTTTAAGAGGCAACTTCTTACATGATTTTGGACATTGAAGGAAATAGAAAGAATCACCAAGATCTTAGGTCCTGGTTGGTTCAGATATCCTTATCATGTCCTGGGTCCTGGGTAATCAGAACACTGTGCCAGATAGTACCAGCAATGGAGCATCATAAAAAAGAGAATTGCTATATTCAGTATTATGCCTTCCTGGGACACTGGGGAGTGACATGCCTGTGTCAGGGGATAGTGATAATCCTGCTGAAACACCACATGAGGGCCCTTCCCTCCTTACATTGGCATTATGAGGACCCCAACTTAAGGATGCCTCACCAGATGTTCAGCACTGGTTCACTGATGGTTCAGCCATGCTGAAGCTGCCTGACATCTGTTGAGCAGCAACTGCTGTTTCTCTTGAATCACAGGAAAATGTGCCCAACGGACTAATCTGTGAGTGCTCCTCTTAGCCCTGGAAAATTCAGACCCAAGCACCCTCATGTACCTGTTTACTGTCTTGTGGGCTATTGCCAATGGCTTAGCAGTGTGGTCAGTTTCATGGAGGGCAAACAATTGGAGACCCAAAATTACCCATGTGAAGAAGTAATCTGGGAGGCAACTAGTAACATGAGAAGGTGCCATCTGTCATACCCATGTTGATACACATGGAGAGGGTCAATATCACAATGAGAATCAGAATAACCTAGCCAATAAAGGATGCACAGGGTTGGGTTTGGCAGATCCTCCTTTGAGAGAGGCAGAGGATGAATCCTGCCTGGCAGATGAAGACAATGAACATACTCTTGATAAAATTGATGAAATAGCTGAATTTCCCATGGATTATTTTATTGCTGGGTGGATTCACCACTGAACTGGACCTGGAAATTCTGACACAACTAAATTATGAGACCAGGAACATGGGGTACCTCTTTTATTAAAAATGGCACTATCTGCCATTCACCAATGTGAGAGAGGTCAATTACAAACCAGAGCCCAAAATGGCTTTGAGCAGCTGTTCTAAGAGTGGTGGCACTAGGCTGCTCATGGCAAGTAAACTACATCAGCCCTCTCCTGCCATCCCAAGTTACTATGTCTTGTTTTCTGTGGACTCCTATTTTAGGCTATGGACTTGCCTTCCTACTTTGTCATTCCCATGCATTACATACATGGAATACCTTGGAAAAGTGGCTTTGCCATTCCTTAGGGTAGCAGGTGACATCTCCTCTGACCAAGGACTCCAATTTACTACAAAATTCACTGAATTTATTGGCCCCAACTCATGGTATAGATGGACCTTGCATGTCACCTACAAGGCACAGGTACACCACTTTTTGGAGAACTTTAATGGCCACCTGAAATAGGAACTTTGATGTCTACACCTGGACAACTCATATACTGCTTGGACTGTACTTTTTAATCTGTCCTTTTGGAAGAAGAATTCAGCAGTTCCCT
>JAQZBX010017414.1:0-35592 GCA_029593785.1 Cabassous unicinctus | reverse complement strand
AAAAAAAAAAAAAAATCTATTCCTATCTGCTTCAACTACCCTTTGTCATGGACTATCATTGGATTTATCACTCAAAACAGTAACAACCCTAAAATCTTGATTTCAACCGTACCACCTTTGACAACCACCCCCTAATCTTTCAATTCTCCTATTCTAGTGATCCAACTGCAAAAACTCTTTGACATCCTCAACAACACTTCCAATACATATGAGTCACTATCAGTCTCCACTCTCATGTCCTCCCTGAATTCCCTACTCAGCTTAGATTTAAGGATACATTATCACGTTTTTACATCACATATTCATCTGTTTCTATCTGCCTACACGTTTTCTTTGTTACTATAATCCTGGGGCACCTTATAATAAACAAAATAATAACCACAAACTAACACTCATTGAGCACTCACAATGCACCAAGCTCTGGTATATAAATGGTCTAAGGAAAGAACCAATTTAATCCTCATAGGAACATTATGATGTAGGTGGCTTTATTGTCCCCATTTTACACAGAAGGAACCTACTATTTTGCAAGATTCACTTCTTTTAGTGGTTATCCTGGAAATTATAACAAGCATCCTTAACTAATGGTATCTAACGTGAGCTTGAGTAACCTGTCCAAGTTCACAGAACTTGTAAGTGGCAGAGCAAGGATTAAAGCAGAGAAGTTTTAGCCCCAGATCCTATCACTTAACCACAAGAGTATCCTAGAACATAGTAAGTGCTCAATAACTATCTGTGGAATGAATGAATGAATGGTCCCTCTATTTATAAGTCATGCAAACTCTCTGATAATTGAAACCCTCTCAGCCTTTTGTGCCCCACCTTGGCTGTTCCCTCTCTCAGGAAGACTTGCTTGATAAGACCTCTGCACACCCTAACTCATCAGAAGGGAAAGCAACCTCTGCTAGTGGCCTCATTTGAATCTTGAAAACAACCCTATGAACATAAAGTAATGCATAAAGTTTATTTTATAAATAATAATAATGTTGGTAATTACTAGCATTCTTGAGCCCTTTTTACTGAAATCCAGGCACTTAAATAAGAGGTTTATATGTACTAACTTCATGTGACAGGTACTATTACTATCCACATTTCATATATGAAGAAACTGAGAAGTAAATATTTTAGGAACATGAGGATAAATTAACAATTAAACAAGTAAATTCTGAGTAAAATAATAGCTGTTCAGTAAATATATGATGACTATAATTCCATCCCAATGCAATTGGAAGCTATATCCTCTTATGAGCAATCTCATCCACGCAAAGCATTTTAGTTTTAGTAAACATCAATGCCTTTTGACCACTCTGATATCTTCCTTTGACTTGTGCATAATTGAAACAGATTTGGCAACGTGAGATAAAATAATTCCAGATTTCCTAGAATTTACCCTGTTTCTGAGTATAGCCAATACCCTAGCCCTACTGGCTTGGAGGCTGACTGGCTCCATAATCCAGAGGCCAAAAAGCCTGGTCAAGGGCTAATCTGGAGAAGGCTCACCCTGCTCTGGGTGGATGACAACGGTAAATGCATACTAATTTTAGGGATGGGCCTAGACTTTTTCCCAAATTCCTGGCTTTCTATGGCGTACATACCAGACAAAACAGTGGACATGGAGTCAGAAACCTAGGATTCAAATTCTGGCTCTTCTTGTGGCTTCAGACAAATCCAACTACGTCACTCATTTTCCTCTTCTGAAAAAAAAAAAAAGAGACAAATTATGCCTACCACATGGATTTCTTGTGAGGAGTATTTTGAGATGAATATTGTAAATGATAGCAGTTGTACTTTATAAATTATAAAACATTGTAACCACTACAAAGAGAATATTTGATATTGTTGTCAAAATTCCAACCCACCCAAAAATGTGCTTAGTCATTAATCCACCAAGGTATAAAAATTCCAGTCTTGATCCTATGAAGTAATCCGAGAACTAGGTTTTTTCCTATCTTTCTGCTCTGCCATTCTTAGCAAATGACTTCTATTCTCAAGGTCACAATATGGCTACTAAAGGTACAGCAATCATGTCTGTATTCCATACAAGAAGAAAAATAAGAGCAAGGGAGAATAGGGGAGCATTTCCCCCATCTAAATTAAGCTTTTTAAAAATGTTTCCCAAAAGCCCCTCAAAACAACTTCTATTGATCTCTCAGTATAGAAACCTGGAAAATGTAGTTACTTGGTGTATACATTGCTACCATACAAAGAGTTAAAGTTTTGTTACCAGGAGAAACAAGATCAGTTATTGCTAGTCAACTAACATTCTTTGCCATAATTTCTATTGTATTAATTTTACAAAATAAACTGAGATTACTTTCCCAGTTTCATTCCCTCAACCAACTTGTGCAGTAAATAGGACAAGGATTATTGTTCACATTTTATAGACAGGAAATCTAAGAATTGTGCTATACAGAGTTTTGCCTTTTTATTGTGAACTATTACATATACAAATACAGTGCATTTAAAAACTACAGCTCAATGATTTATCAGAAAGCAAAAATGTTATGTGAACAATGTTAACCATGTTAGAAACCACCCTTATTTTAATATACATATATACATATATCACCTTGTCAGCACTCCAGAAAATCCTATTTCTCTCACTTCCCCAGAAGTAATAACTAATTACATTTATCAAAATCATGTTCTTCTTTCTCTTCATAGTTCTCTTTTCCTACTAAACATACATCATTAAAAATTATTAATTACTCAAGTTGGATGCCATGGAGTCCCAGGATGGAATGTAAACTATTAAAAAATGAACCCAGCCTTACTATAAATATATACCATAACCTCAGCGAAGTAGGAAGAGCAAAAAGGAGCTGGCCTAAGTAACTTTAGAAAACAGTGTTTTGCTTATAATTTCAAGTTAAAAGGCAAAACAACTGTATATAAACATCTTACGTCAGCTGGTAAATTTGTTTCTCATAGTAGTATATAACAATTCTGAACTGCTTTGCATATGTTCTAGGGTTGAACAAATTAGTAAATAAATTTATATGATGGGCCAGAGTTTTTCACTCTTAGAGAAAGAATTTACAAATAAGCAAGAGTGGGTGCAGGATGAACTTTGTTGTACTGGTTGAGAGTATGACCCTATGTTTATTTTAATATATACAGGTATGTCGATACAGAAATATAGATATGTGTGCATACATGAGTAAGTCTTCTCACATATTTTCTCTTTATGACTGAGCGCTGATAAGGAGTAACATCCTGTTTGCAAAGAACAGACTTAGAACCCAAGCTTTGGTTTCTAACTACTATTGACCAATTAAAAGAAATCAGGGAAACTTAGAGAAATGGCTGTTTCTAGGAGTGAGGCACAGAAAATTCAAGATGAGTCTGGAGCATTTTATGGTGACAGAAAGTAAGGAGGCAATAAAAAAAATGAAAAAAAGCGGAGAGGGGGGGGCTTGTCCAAAGGGTACAGGAAAAAGCATGAAAATGCTCCCAATGACCAATGCTGCAGCAATTTGAGCAACAAAATAAATGATGAGAGCATTAGATTATAAACCAAAGAATAAAATAAATTTCCATGCGTCCATAGTGATATAAATAAATTATTGTATAAATATATAAAAACATAAATATATAGATAGATAGGGGCAAATCTTACAGAAGAATTAGAAATAATAAATGTTGAAGGAATGAGGGGAATAAAAAATCACCAATAGAACACTATAGTAATAATGGTTGCTGGCAAGATCCACTAGTGAATGCTAATATTAGTATGTGAAACTTTTAAGGAGAAAGAAGATATTTCCGTAGTCCCAAAATATCTCTCCCAAAATATTTTAAGTGGAGTGGTAGTTTTAACATCTATCCACAAATTCCTCCTAGGAGGTAAAGCTTAATTCCCTCCCCTTGAGGGTGAGCTAGATTTAGTGATTTGATTCTGAGGATCAGATTAGAGAAAAGGAAAAAAATAATTTTACAGTGAAGAAACACAGTTGCTCTCAATGTTAATGTTGTCAAAATTATCAATCTTCTCTTTTGTGATTTTTGTGTCTTTTCAAGTTCTTCCTTAACCTAAGATCATAAAACTTCTTTCCTATATTATTTTTAGAAGCTTTATTGTTTTGCCTTTCATATTTAGATCTACAGTCTACTTGGAGTTGACTTCTGTACATGATGTTAGATAGATTTTAAATCTTTTTTCATATGAATACTCAATTGGACAGACACAATTTACAAAAAGAAGTTCCTTCTTCTACCATTCTACAATGCCATTTTCATCCAAAGTCAAGTGACAATATAAGCGTGGATAAGTTAATGGAATTCTTAACACTGTTTGTTGGTTTATCTGTTCTTTGACCTTTACCAAATTGTAGCTTTACAATAACATTTGATAACTGGTAGAAGTCTTCATAACTTTTTCTTCTGTTAAGACTATCTTGGCTCTACTTTATTCTTTGCAGTAATACATAAATTTTAGAATCCATTTTCCAAGTTACATTTAAAAAAATCCTTTAGAATTTTGATTGGGATTGCATTAAGTCTATAGATCAGTCCAGGAAGAAGTGACACCATTTTAACTGATTCCATGAACATAATATATACCCTATTTATTTAAATTATCTCAGTTTAGCTTCTTAACGTTTTGTATATTTTCTATATAGATTTTCTTCTTCACTTTAAATGTATTCCTATATACTTGATATTTTTTATATTACTGTGAGTTGGAGTTTTTCATAATTTTTTTCTAATATTTTGCCCATGGCATATACAAATAAAAAATGTTTCTTATATTAGTCATGTTTCCAGCAACATTGCTAAACTCAGTCATTAATTCCAATAATTCACCTGTAGTTTCTTTTGAACTGTCTGTTTACTCAAGGTAGTCAACTGCAAGTAATGAAAATTTTAGTTCTTTCTTTCCAAACTTAAAACTTTATTTATCTTGCTTTACTGTAATAGCTAGATTCTCCAGTATAGCATAAAATAAATACAGTGATTTTGAGTATCTAGTGTTATATAAAGGAAAACCTTCAATACTTCACCACTTAGAACATTTGATATAAAGTTAAAAAATGCCATTTATCAAATTTAAAGAAATTCTTTTCCCTAATAGTTATCTTAGAGTTTTCTTTGAACATGACTGCCTTTTGAATTTGTCACTTTTCCCCATCTATTGAAATGATACATGAAATTTCTCCCTCATTATATTGATGTGATTATTTGCATACATTTGTTTTAAACTTTTAATTTTGAAATAATTATAGATTCAAAGGAGGTTGCAAAGAAATGTGCAGGGAAGTCCCATACACACTTCCCCTAGCCTCACCCCCATGTTAACATATTACACAGTATAGTAAAATATCAGAACCATGTTGTCATCACTACAATCCAGAGATTATTTGGATTTAATCAGTTATACCTGCACTCATTTGAGTATGTGTGTGTATAACTCTATGCAATTTTATCAGATGTGTATGCTTCTATAACTACCGCAATAATCAAGATACTCATCTGTACCATCACAAGACACCCTAATGTTATCCTTTTACAGTCACACCCACCTACTCCCCCCATTCTTAATTCTTTGAAACTGCTAATCTGTTCTCCATCTCTATAATTTTATTATTTTATGAATATTACATAAATTAATCATTCAGAAATTATGCTTTTGAAGATTGGCTTTATCCACCAGGCAGAATTTCTAGAGGTTCCTCCAATTTGTTCTATGTATAGATAGTCTGTTTCCATGGCATGGGATATACCAGACAAAGATTTTTAAAATGATCCTCAATATGCTGAAAAAGATAAAGGAAAATATAGAGAAAGTACCAAAGGATATCAGCAAAACACTGAATGAACAATATGAGAATCTCAATAAAGAGATGGAATTTTTTTAAAGGATTCACACAGACATAGTGGGATTGAAGACCACAATAACTGAAATGAAAAATTCCCTAGATGGTTTCAAGAGCATGTTGGAACTGTCAGAAGAAAGAATTAGTGAATTTGAATACAAAACATTTGAAATTAGTCAAGCTGAGGAGCAGAAAGAAAAAAGAATGAGAAAAAGCAAACATAACCTAAGAGACCTATGGGACAACATCAAGCATATCAATATATTCATTATGGGAGTCCCAGAGGGAAAAGAAGAGAAGGTAGCAAAAGGAATATTCAAAGAAATAATGACAGAAAATTTCCCAAACATAGAAAAGTTGTGAATATGCAATCCAAGAAGCCCCAAAAATAACAAACAGGATAAACTTGAAGAGAAATATTCCAGACACACAGTAGTCAAATTATAGCATGCAATGAACAAAGAGAGAGTTTTAAAAGCTTCTAGAGAAAAGCAATGAGTTATGTATAAGAGAGTCTCAATAAATTTAAGGGCTGATTTCTCAGCAGAAACCATGTGGGCAAGAAGGCAGTGGAATGAAATACTACAATTGCAGAGAGAAAACAATTTCCAACCAAGAATTTCATATTTGGAGAGTATGACATTCAAAAATGAGGGAGAGAATAAGACAGTCTCAGATAAACAAATCCTGAGGGAGTTTAGCCATAGTAAAGGGAGTTCTTCAGACTGAAAGGAAAGGACAGTAGACAGTGTATCAAAGCAACGGAAAGAAAGTAAAAGGTACCATGGGGTAACTATAATTGACAGTCTACTATACTGTAATTTTTGGTATGAAATTTCTCTTTTTACTTCTTACAGGTTAAAAAATGCAAAATAGTAATGATAAATCTATGGTTTGGTAAACACAATGAATAAAGATTTAATTTTAATATACAAAAGATGAGGGACAGAAGGGTATAGGGACATGGTAGGTGCATGATATTGAACTTAGATGGTACAAATCAAATGTGATTGTTAAAGATTTAGGATGTTAAATTCTAGACCTATGGTAACCACAAAGAAAATATATGAAAAATATATACAAAATAAATAAGAAGGTACTCAAAATGGTACAATCCAAAAAGTCAAATAAATAGAAAAATAGGCATAAAGGAAGAATTCAAGGTCAAAAAAAGACACAGGACTTACAAAGACAAACTAGAAAAATGGTATAAGAAAACCCTGCATTATCTGTAGTTATTTTAAATTCAAACAGATTAAACAGTCCAGTAAAAAAAGCAGAGATTTGCATAATGGATAAAAAAGTATAACCCAACTATATGCTACTTACAAAAAATTCACCTTAAATTTAAAGACACATGCAGGCTGGAAAGGAATTATAGAAAAAAATATACCATGCAAATAGTAACCAAAAGAGGTAGCTATATTAATATTAGATAAAATAAATTGGAATTCAAAAAATTTTGAAGAACAAAGAACATCAGTATATTATATACTGCTGAAGGGTCAATTCAGTAAGACAAATATGTATGCACCTAATGGCACAGCCCCAAAATATGTGAATCAAATATTGACAGATATGAAAGAAGAAATAGATGGTTCTACATTAATAGTAGGAGAGTTTCAATACATCACTTTCAGTAATGGATATAATATCTCAACAGAAGATCAAAAAGTAAAGAGAAGACGTGAATGATACTATAAACCAACTAGACCTAACACACGTATATTGAACACTTCATCCAACAACAGCAGAATACACGTTCTTCTTTAGTGCAAGTGGATCATTCTATAGAATAAACTATATGTTATGCCACAAAGCAATCACAATAAATTTTAAAAATCAAAATCATACAAAGTATTATCTCTGATCACAATGGAAAGAAGCTAATAATAATAACAGAAGTAGAAATGGAAAATTCAAAAATATATGGAGATTAAATAACACACTCTTAAAAAACCAATGGGTTAAAGAAGAAATCACAAGGGAATTTGTGAAATATCTTGATACAAATGAAAAAGAGCATACAAATACCAAAACTTATACAATCTATTTACCAATTTGAAATTATACAAAGCACTTTCTCTGTCCATAAGGGAATAAAGTTGGAAATCAACAACATGCAGAAAGGGGGAAAATTCACAAATATATGGAGATTACAAAACACACTTATAAACAGGGGGTCAAAGAAGAATTTGCAAGAGAAATCAATAAATATTTTGAGACAAATGAAAATGAGAACACAACATACCAGAACTTATGGGATGCAGTGAAGCCAGTGTTGAGAGGGAAATTTATAACCCTCAATGCTTACATTAAAAAAGAAACGCAAATATTCTCGCTGTCCTGATTTTGTGATAATCAGGGTAGGCTAAACATTCACTGTATTAGAAACCATACATGTGTCCCCAGACCTAGTTTTTCTCCCTAGGTCTGGCTTTTAGAATGCTGGTGGTAAACTAAGCCTGATTTATTATATGATCATCCTGTATGGGAAAAGACTGTAACTCTAGGTATCTTTGATCAACCTTAAGAGATATAGCAAGGGGAAAGATGTGACTCAAATGGTTGGGCGTCCATCTCCCATATGGAGAGGGACCTGGGTTCGATCCCCAGGACCTCCCGGTAAAAAGAAAAAAAAGAAAAATATAGAAGGCATGTGGGCCACCAGGCCCTGTGCCGGTGTGCCGCCAAGCCCCACGAGCCATGCAGCAAGATGATGACATAACAGGAGAGTGACACAAAGGAGACCCAAGACAAGACATGCCAAAAAAACAGAACTAAGGTGGCACAGGTGGTAGGACGCCTCTTTCCCACATCAGAAGTTCCAAGAATCGAATCCCAGTCAAGACAGGAGGAGAAGGATGAGAAGAGAGGGCAGGAAACAGACACAAAGAGTTGCCCAGCGAATGGACACAAACAGTAAAAACGGGGCAGGGGGTAAAAAGGGATAAAAGTAAATGAATAAATAAATCCTTTTTAAAAAGTATAGGGGAGTATAGTTAGTAGTAATACTTTGACGATGCTCTTTCATAATTTGTTAACAAATGTTTCACAACAATGCAAAGTATTTGTAGTGGGGTGATGTGTGGGAGTCCTGTATGAAGTTATGCATGGTTGTTTTGTAAGTTCACAACGTTTAGTGAACACTTATTGTTTATGTATGTTCATGTATGAATGATATACTTCAATAAATTGTTTAAAAAAAAAAAAGAAGAAGAAGAAGAAAGAGCTAAAATCAATCACCTAACTACTAAGCTGGAGGAACTAGAAAAAGAACATCAAACTGTTCCAAAAGCAAGCAGAAGGAATGAAATAAAGATCAGAGGAGAAATAAATGTAATTGAGGACCAAAAAAAACAGTAGAGAGAACTCACAAAACCAAAAGTTGGCTCTTCAAGAAGATTAACAAAATCAAAAATTCCTTAGCTAGACTGACAAAGAAAAAAAGAGAGAAGATGCAAATAAATAAAATAAAAAATGAAAACGGGCATTACTACTGACCCCAAAGAAATAAAAGAGATCATAAGAGGATACTATGAACAACTGTACACCAACAAACCAGACCATGTAGAAGAAATGGAAATTTTCCTAGGAATGTATGAACAACCTACACTGATCCCAGAAGAAATAGAAGACCTCATCAAACCAATCACAAGTAAAAGATTGAAACAGTATTCAAATAGCACCCCAAAATGAAAAGCCCAGGACCAAATGGTTTCACTGATGAGTTCTACCAAGCACTCAAAGATTTAATACCAGTCTCACTCTTCCAAAAAACTGAATAAGAAGGAATACTACCAAACTCATTCTGTAGAGCCAATATCACCCTAATACCAAAGCCAGTTAAAGATATTAAGAAAAAAGAAAATTACAGACCCATTTCTCTAAAGAATATGAATGCAAAAATCTTCAATGAAATGCTTGCCAATTGAATCCAACAACACATTAAAAGAATTATTTATCATGATCAAGTGGGTTTTATAACCAGGCATGCCAGGGTGGTTCAACACAAGAAAATCAATCTGCCTAAAACACCACATTAATAAATCAAAGAAGAAAAACCACATAATCCTATTGACTGATGCAGAAAAGGCAATTGACAAAATACAGCATACTTTCTTGATAAAATACTACAAAAGATAGGATTGGAAGGAAACATTCTCAACATGATAAAGGCCATATATCAAAGACCCATAGCTAACATTGTATTCAATGGTGAAAAGCTGAAGGCTTTCCCCTTGAGATCAGGAACAAGACAAGGATACTTACGGTCACCACTGTTGTTCAATACAGTGCTGGAGGCTTTAGCTACACCAATCAGGAAAGAAAAATAATAAAAGACATCCAAATCATAAAGGATGAATTAAAACTTTCGTTATTTGCAGATGATATGATACCATACCTAAAAAGTCCCAAAAAATCTACAACAAAGTTGCTAGAGCTAATAAACAAGTTCAGCAGAGTTGCAGGGTACAAGATTAATATGCAAAAATCAGTTTTGTTTCTATATACTAGTAATGTGCAATATGAGGAGGAAGTCAGGGAAAAAATTCCATTTGCAAGAGCAACTAAAAAAATCAAATATTTAGGAACAAACCTAACCAAAGAAATAAAGCACTTGTATTTAGAAAACCACAGTGCATTGCTAAAAGAAATTTTAAAAGACCCAGATAAATGGAAGAATATTCCATGCTCATGGATTGGAAGACTAAATATCATTAAGATTTCAATTCTACCCTAATTGATATACAGATTCAAAGCAATTCCGATAACAATTCCACCACCATTTTTCAAACAAATGGAAAACACAATTATTAAATTTATTTGGAAGGGTAAGGGGGCCTGAATAGCCAGAAACAACTTAAAAAGGAAGAGTAAAGTTGGAGGACTCTCATTTCCAGACTTTAAATCATATTACCTAGCTACAGTGGTAAAAACAGCATGGTACTGGCATAAAGATAGATACATAGACCAATGGAACTGAATTGATGGTTCAGAAACAGACCCTTATGTCTATGGTCAATTGATTTTTGACAAGGCTGTCAAACCCACCCAGCTAGGGCAGAACAGTCTATTCAACAAATGGTGCTGGGATAACTGGATATCCATATCCAAAAGAAAGGAGGACCCCTAGCTCACACTTTATACAAAAATTAACTCAAAATGGATCAAAATCCTAAATATTAAAGCTAGAACCATAAAGCTCTTAGAAAAAAAAGTAGAGAAACATCTTCAAGACCCAGTGGTAGGTGGTAGATTCTTAACCTTATACTGAAAGCATGAGTAATGAAAGAAAAAATGGATAAATGTGACCTCCTCAAACTTAATCACTTTTTTGATTCAAAGCTCTTCATCAAGAAGGTGAAAAAGCAGTCCACTCAAGGGGAGAAAATATTTGGAAATCACATATCCAATAAGGGTTTGATTTCCATTCTCTATAAAGGGATCATACAACTTAACAATAAAAAAGCAAGCAATCCAATTTAAAATGGTCAAAAGGCTTAAACATTTCTCCAAAGAGGAAATCAAATGGCCTAAAACCATATTTTAAAAATGTTCATTATCGTTAGCTATTAGGGAAATGCAAATCAAAACGATAATGAAATATCATCTCACACCGCATAGAATGGCAATATTAAAAAAAAAAAACAGAAAATAATAAGTGCTGGAAAGAATGTGGAGAATTAGGAACACTCCTTCACTCTTAGTGGGAATGTAAAATGGCGCAGCTTCTGTGGAAGACAGTTTGGAGGTTCCTCAGGAAGCTAAATATAGAATTGCTGTATGATCCAGCAATTTCTCTACTAGGTATATATCCAGAAGAACTGAAAACTGTGACACAAACAGACATTTGCACACCGCTGTTCATAGCAGCATTATTCACAATTGCTAAAAGATGGGAAAAACCCAAGTGTCCATCAACTAATGAATGGATAAACAAAATGTGGTATATACTTACGATGGAATACTATGTTGCTGTAAGAAGAAATTGGGACACATATGATAACATGGATGAATCTTGAAGACATTATGCTAAGTGAAATAAGTCAGACACAAAAGGAAAAATATTGCATGGTCTCACTCATATGAGCTAAATATGAAGAATAAATGCATGAAGTTAAAACCTAGAATATAGGTTATTAGGAGATAAGAGGAAGGCTGAGAAGGGGGTACTGATGCTTAATGTATTTGGATGTTTTAATTAACTTGACTGTAAAAATGTGGAAATGGATAGAGTTGATGGTAACACATTATAGTGAGTAGATTTAACACAGCTGGTTTATAAATGGGGTTGAAGCTGACAAGGGTAGTCTAGGGATGAAAATGTTGATTGAAAGAAAGCTGGAGAATAATCTAAGGACTGAATAACATAGTGAACCCAGAGGTGGATGAGAATTTTGGTTAATAGTACAAATACAAGAATGTCCTTCTATGAACTAAAACAAATGGATATCACTATTGCAAGTTGGAAAGAATGTGGAGAAGCACGGGAAAATACAATTAATGTAACCTATTGACTATAGTCAACAGCAATATTGAATATTCTTACATCAATGCCAAAGACGTACTGTTAATAATAGGGGGTATGGAAAAAATATACTAAATGTATGCTGTAGACCATAGTTAGTGGTAATACTCTGATGATATTATCTCATAATTTGTAACAAATGTTCCACAACAATGTAGTATGTTGATGGAGGGCTGTTGATGGGAATCCCACACATGTGTATATTGTTTTGTAAGTTCACAACTTCTCTGAAAAAATATATTTTAGAAGAAGAATTATATACCATGATTATGTTGGATTTATCCCAGGTATGCAAGAGTGGTCAACATAAGAAAATCAAGTAATATAATATACCACATTAATAGACAGTGGGAAAAAATGACATGATCATCTCAATTGATGCAGAAAAGGCATTTAACAATATCCAGCACCACTTCTTGGAAAAAAAAAAAACTTAGAAAACTAGAAATAGAAGGAAACTTCCTCAACATGAGAAAAAGCTTATATGAAAAACCCACCACTAACATCATATTCAGTGGTGAAAGTATGAAGCATCATCATATTCCTTCTAAGGTCAGGAACAAGACAAGGATGTCCACTATCAATATTGTTTTTCAACATTTTACTGGAACTTCTAGCCAGAGCAAGAAAGGAAGATATGAAATAAAAAGAAATAAAAGGCACCCAAATTTGAAAGTAATAAGTAAAATTTTCTCTATTTACAGATGACATGATCTTATATAATGAAAATCTTGAAAAATCAACAACATAGCTACTAGAACTAATAAATTCAGCAACGTAGCAAGGTACAAGATGAACATGCAAAAATCAGTAGTGTGTCTATATACACTAATAATAAACAATATGAAGCAGAAATTAAGAATAAAATTCCATTTAAAATAGCAACAAAAAGAATAAAATTTATAGAAACAATTTAACCAAGGATGTAAAGATTGTATACATGGAAAACTACATAAAATTGTTAAAAGAAATTTTCTAAAAGATGCAAATAAACAGAAGGATATACCTTGCTTATGGATCTGAAGACCAAATATTAAGCTGTTGATTCTACCTAAAGCAATTTACATGTTCAATGCAATTTCCCAATAAAAATTCCAATAGCCTTCTTTACAGAAATGGAAAAGCTAATCATTAAATTCACAGGGAAGAGTAGAGACCCTGAATAGCTAAAACCACCTTTAAAAGGTCAACAAAGCTTGAGGAATCACACTTCCCAATTTGAAATCTTACTACAAAGCTATAGTGAACAAAACAGCATGGTACTTGCACAAGGACCAACTTACAGACCAATAGAATCAAATTTAGAGTTCCAAAATAGACTTTCATATCTATGTCCTATTAACTTTTTCCACAGTTACCAAGTCCACACAATGCGAAAAGAATAGTCTCGACAGATGGTGCTGGGAAAATGGTATATCCATATGCAAAAGAATGAAGGTGGACCCAACCTCACACCATATACAAAAATTAACTAAAAATTGAACAAATGTCTAAATATAAGAACCTGGACCATAAACTCCTAGAAGACTATATAGTGAAGAAATTTCAGAAAAGAAAAAATAGATCAATGGGACATTATCAAAATTAAAAATTTATGTATATCAAAGGACTTTATCTTGAAAGTAAAACTACACAATGGGAGAAAATATTTGGAATTCACATATCTGATAAGGTATTAGTATCCAGAATTTATAGTGGAAATCCTACAACTCAACAACAAAAAGATAAACAATCTGATTTAAAAATGGGCAAAAGATTTCAATAGACACTTCTCTAAAGAAAACATACAAGTGCCAAAAAAGCGTATGTTAAGATGCTTAACATCATTAGTCATTAGGGAAATGTAAATCACAAACCACAATAAGATATACCATCTCACAACCACTAGAATGGCTACTATTTTAAAAATGGAAAATAACAAGTGTTGGAGAGAATATGGAGAAATAGATTGTTGGTGGGGATGTAAAATGTTGCAGTCACTGTGGAAGACGGTTTGGCAGTTCCTCAGAAAGCTAAGTATAAAATTATCATATGACCTGGCAATCCCATTTCTAGGTATATACCAAAAAGAATAGAAAGCAGAGGCTTGAATAGATATTTGCACACTGATGTTCATAGCAGCATTATTCACACTTGCTAAAAGATGAAAACAACCCTAGTGTCTATCAACCAATGAATGCATAAACAAAATGTGATATATACATATGATGGAATATTATTCAGCTGTGAAAAGTAATGAAGTTCTGATTCATGGCACAATATGGATGAACTTGAAGACATCATGTTGAGTGAAATAAGTCAGACACAAAAGGACAAAAATTGTATGATCATATTGTTGTGAAATAATTAGATTAAGCAAATTCATAGAGTCAGAAACTATAATACAGGGTACCAGGTCTGGGATTGGGGTTTGGGAATGGAGTGTTAATTCTTATTTGGTGCAGTTTCTGTTTGGGGTGATGGAAAAGTTTTGGTAATAGATAGTGTTGATGTTACACAATATTGTGAATGTAATTAACACCAATGAATTATATATTTGAATGTGTTTAAAAGGGGAAATTTTAAGTGGTATATATGTTGCTAGAATAAAAAATTTAATCCATAGGACTGTACAACACAATGAACACTAGTATAAACTATGAACTATAGTTAATATTACAATTATAACAATATTCTCTCTTCACTTGTAACACATGTACCACACTAATGCCAAACGTTAAAAATGAGGGCAGGTATATAGAAACTCTGTATTTTCTGCATGACCTTTTTGTAGAGGTATAACTTCTTTAGTAAATAAAAATTTGAAACTATTTTGGGCATATTTGTGTGGCTCTATTTCTAGGTTTTCTATTCTGTTGCATTGATCAAAGTACCACCCTACCCTGATTAAGGCCTTTCCATTGGTAGAGTAATTCCTTCCACTTTATTCTTCCTTTTCAAAAGTATTTGGGCTATTCTAGGGCCTTTCCCTTTACAAATACATTTTATGATAAGCTTGTAAATGTCTACAAAGAAACTTTATGTGATTTTTATAGGAATTTATGGGGAAATCACATCTTTACTATGTTGTGTTTGCCAATGTAGGAATACATTATGTTTCTCCAAGAATTTAGGTCTTCTTTTATTAGCATGTTCTAATTTTCATAATACAGATACTGCACATGATTTTGTTAGGTTTATATCTAAGTATTTTATTTTCTTTGGCACAATTGTATATGTTATTTCATTTAATTGCATGATATTTTATTCAAAGAAATTCAATTTATTTTGAAATATAAAACAAATTTTAATGCATACATGGGAATATAAACTTTAATAGTTTAAAATTCAAATGAACATGTTTTTCATATTCATTTTTCATGCAAGAAATGACACCCTATTCAAAGAAAAAATAAACAAAAATTAGTTTTCACTTGTTCATTGTCAATTTATAAAATGCAATTGATTTTTGTGTATTAACTTTGTATTCTAAAACCTTACTGAATGTGCTTATTAGTTATAGGAGTTTCCTTGTAGATTCCTTTGGATTTTCTATGATGCACACAATCATGACATCTGCAAATAAAAGCAGGTTCATTTCTTCCTTTCCAATACATATGACTTTCATTTCTTTTTCTTACCTTATTGTGGTGATTAGACCTTCCAGTACAATGCTAAAAATGAACAGTAAGAGCAACATCATTGCTTTGTTCCCAATCTTAGAGGAAAAGCATTCAGTCCTACAACGTACTTATGTATCATGTTAACTGTAGGTTTATTGTAGATGCCCCTTATCAAATTGAGGAAATTCTTTCTATTTTTGGTGTACTGGCAGTTTTTATTTTGAGTGGTGTCTTAGTTTGACACAGGGAGGCCAATGCAAAGTACCAGAAATGGATTGGCTTTTATAATAGGAATTTTATTTAGGGTAAAAGCTTACAGTTCCAAAGATGCAAAATGTCCAAATCAAGGCACCATCAGAGATGCTTTCTCACCAAGGTCAGCTGCCACGTGGTGAAGTAAGATGGCTGGTGATCTCTGCCTAGGTCTTTTCCTTCCCATCTAGTTTCACCATCTCTCAGAGCCCAGCTGCTGGAGATCAGCTGTGAGTAACCAGGCACAGGGCTTGTCTCTTTCCAGCCTCCTCTCTCAGTCTAGGCTACTTCACTTTATTCCCGAGTTCAGCTGTGAGCTATCAGCCATCTGGCAGGTCTTGTCTCTTGAGCCTTGAACTGCTCCACGGTCCCAGCCCCTTGGGGGCGTCTTTCTGTGCCTCTGTGTTCTGCCGGCTCCAAACTCCAGGACCTCACTCAGCCCTCGGTACTTCCCTGTTTTCCTGCAATCATGGCAGGATCAATATGCCAGCTTCCTTTTCCTCTGTGTGTCTGTCTCTCTCTCTCTGCTCCATTTATATCAGCTCCAGTAAGAAAGCGGAGACTCAACCTGAATCACACCTCACTGACATAGTCCAATCAAAAGGGTCTCACACCCACTGGAATGGATTAGTTCAAAAACATAATTTTTCTCTTTTGGGGATGCATTAAAGAACTTCGAACCATCACAAGTGGGCATTGAATTTTGTCAATTTTCTTTTTCTGCATCAACTTATACTTTCATGATTATTCTTCCTTAACCTGTTGATATGGTGGGTATATAGATTTTTGTATATTAAAACAAAGTTGCTTTTCCAAAATAAGCTCAATTTAATTGTGATGTATTTTTTATACATATTGCTTGGTTCCTTTAAAAATATTTATTTAGAGTCTAGGGACCAATGTTTTCTTAATAGTTTTATAAGCTTTCATATCAAGGTTACATTGGCTTTATACAGTGAGTTGAGGAGTCTTCCCTCTTCATCTGTCTTCTGGGAAAAAAATTCAAACACTATTCTTCATGGATGAAGGCATCTAGGATGGTGTCTTCTCTCTGGAAAGGTTTTTTGTTATGGATTAGTTGTCTTCAATAATTTTAAGACTATTCAGATTTTTTACATCGTCTTGTGTCAGTTTTGATAAGTCGTATTTTTCTAGGAATTTCTCCATTTTATATAAATTTATTGGCATAAAATTTTCAAATTTATTGGCAGTCTGTAGGGATGGTAGCGATATATCCCTTTTGTTCCTGATATTGTTTATATGGGCCTTCTTTTATTCTTATCAGTATCACCAGTAGTTTATTAATTTTATAGGCCTTTCTAAAGGACCAAATTTGGATTTATTGATCCTCTGTATTGTGTTTGTTTTCTTTGTCTTTTTTTTTTCTTATCTTTATAAGTTACTACATTCCATTTTGGGGGTTTAATTTGTTATTATTTTTCTATTTTTTGGAATGAAAACCTTTTTCATTCATTTTCACTCTTTTCTTTGTCTAATAGAACTATATAGAGCTATAAATTCCCCTCTATGTATTGCTTTATTTGTACACCATAATTATTTTTAGTAAGACTCCCATTGAATTATGATATACATAGAAAAAAGTACAGAAGCATGCATTTTCAGTTCTAAGCTTTTACCAGAGCAAATTCAATCACATAGCCACTGTCTCCCCAGTGGAGTTCTAAATCATAGATTACTTTTTTGTATATTTGTAATTTATATAACTGGAGTCATACAATATGAATTCTTTTGTGTCCAGCTTCTTTTACTCAATATAAATTATGTAAAATTCATCCATGTTTTGTGTAGCAATAATTTGTTTATTCTCTTTGCTGTTCAGTAATCACTGAAAAAATATACCATAATTTATGGAGTCATTCTACCATTTCCAGTGTTTGGGCTAGTAAAAAGAGTGCTGTTATGAATATGCTGGGCAAGTCTTTTTTTGGTTTTTAATTCAATTTTATTGATACATATTAATAAAGCATACAATCCATCAAAAATGTACAATCAATGGTATTTGGTCTACTCACAAAGTTGTGCATTCATAACTTCAATCATTATTAGAGCATTTTCATTATTCCAATAATAATAATAATAAGCAGACCAAAAAACTCTACCCCTTAATAATCACCTCTCAGTTACTCCATTCTTCCCCTGCCATACATAACTGCTATTCTGTTTCCATCTCTCTAAATTATTTGTATGTATATTTTGTATAGTTGGAGTCAAATAATATATAGTACCTTTTGTTTAGTTTCTTTCTCTTAATATATTTCCTTTTTTACCCTTAATGGAAGATTATTAATATATTACTATACACTACTGTCCATATTTTGGTTTGGTTGTATTTTTGCTTCATATTAACATCTTTTAACATTAACATACCTAATATCTTCCAAGAGGATATTGATGGACACAGGATTTCTTTGGAGGGTGATAAAATATTCGAAGCTTAGATTATGGTTGCACAACTCTGAATAAACTAAACATCATCAAATTGCATACTTCAAATTGGACGAGTTTTATGGTATGTGAATGATATCTCAAAACAGATGTTTTTTTAAACTCAGTTTTGTACACTTTCTGTCTCCTCAAATATCCATGTACCGTTGTTCTAAGCTTCAGATCCCAAGCACTTCCTTTATCCATTTCAATAAATATTTATTGAGTGCCTGCTACTTATCAGATAGCATGCTAGGCACCAGGAATATAAAGAGAAAAAGGGAGCCAAGACCCTACTTCTAGAGCTTACGATCTCATAAAAATAGATTGAACAAGGGATAAAAATGGATGTTCTGAGAGGTGATATAGAGTTCCCTAACACAATAGTTGTTGCTAACTTGTAGTTGTTACCATAGTAGTTACTCAATAAACACTGACAGAATGTTGTCTGCTCATATCCACAATTCTGTCGCTGTTTTCTTTTCTCTTTTCAGGTCTCAGTAATCTCCACACAGCTACCTGGACAATTTTTCCAGTTTCAGATATTTAATGTGCATTCTCTATGTGCCCAGAAAAGACCCTCAGGCGTACATAGTTTCTCCCATGGGAGATACATAACTCTTGGAATTCTGCAGTCTAAGGCTTTCCTTGCAAATCCCCATTGTTTAAGAAGAGCACGTTTTCAAAAGATAATTCCCTTTCAAATTTATCCAAACAGCAAGCTCAGTAGATCCCACACTGATGTTCAAGCCAAATCCCAATTATCTGGCATGAATTACCTCCTCTTAGCACTATGTTTCAACACATAGCATTGACTTCATATTAAAGTGCTGAAAATATATGTTCTCAACACAATCATGAAACAGAATCTTTCAGGTCAAAGAGGATTGAGAGACCAGAGGATTCATGAATTCAATCCTTCCAGAACAAATGCTGCATTTAAGAGATTTGAAGCAGTTTTCAAACACTGGTATCCACTGAGTCAGATCATCCACCTTCAATCTGTGAGGAAAACCATGCTGAAGTCTTATGTCACCTCTCTAGCTGTGCTTATCTGTGTTCCCTTCCTTATGAACCTGTATAGCTACAGTTTGGAGCATCTTTTCTTTTGGTTTCCTCTTTTTTGGCTTCTTCTCAACTGGAAGACAGAAATCAATAGGCAGAGGCTTAATGAAACCCTCAAGAAAATTAATTACAATCCATTTTGTAGTCTGATCTACCCAATGAGAATACATGATGGTTTAGACATTAAAAGAGAGAGCTGTGTTGTAGTGATAAAACCCCTGGAATTGGGGTCCAAAGACCTACATTTGAGTTCTACCTTGGCAAAGCTCTCCTCCCTGAGCCTCAATAAAAGGGTTTAGTAATCTGTAAATACTTTGCTAATATAAGGTTTTATCATTAAGGTATATTAGTAATTCAATGTGTTTTAATATTATTTCAGGCTGATTTTTCCAGACACAATGTTATAGACTCAGAATTACCAGTAAATATTCACACTTAAAATTATGCTCCTGGGTCACAAAGAAAGACTGCTCCCTTTGAGACCCTAAATTTTTCTCCACTCTGGTGCATCATCTGCCCTTGTCAGTCTAGTTTACTCCCTGCCACTCCCCTCACCTTCCTCTCTTCCATGTTCCAGTCTCCAGTTTGCATCCATGCCAGCCATGACTTCCCTCCTCCTTACCTACATCAAAGTCCAAAATAGATCCTGCCTTATCCATAATGCCTCTTTTAGCTTCTCAATAGGTACAGTTATTTTCTTTCTCTAACATTTTTGACAGAAAAGCCATGCATCTATCATATGTCTTTTTCTCAACATGTCTCCTATTTCTGGTCCTCTAGCAACAGCAGATAGGCTGCCTTTGGAGGAACTGGTGGAAAACCAGCCTGTGAGTTCAACTAGTGAAACTTCTCATTTTGATGCAAATGCTTCTCAGATTATGAAGATCATTGAGATTGTGGAAAGTTCTAGGATTCCAGGCCCCTATAAGTACCTTGGGTATATTAAAAGTTTTTAAGCAGAAAAATGGCACTTCAGAGCTTTGCTCAGGAACACGAGCCAGGAGGCCACTGCAATAGTCTAAGCGTGAGATGATGAGAACAACTAGAACCCTGGCAGTAGAATTAAGGAGAGCCTAAAGATGAAAATGCCAGGCATTGGATCTGTGCCAATGTCCTGTGCATTCATCATCTTCCACCAATCCCACTCCTAAGCTGTGCTCCCTACCTCAGGGACTGAGGCTC
The DNA here is from genome assembly GCA_029593785.1 of Cabassous unicinctus. NCBI lineage: Eukaryota > Metazoa > Chordata > Mammalia > Cingulata > Chlamyphoridae > Cabassous > Cabassous unicinctus. The sequence continues at coordinate 14,698 of JAQZBX010017414.1, read as the reverse complement.
TATCCTCCCAGTCACAGAGGACAGAGCCCAGGAGCCCACCTGGACACCTCCTTCTCCCTCACTTCACTACTAATCAAATCCCTAAATCACACCAATTCAGCCTCCTAGATTGTAACCTCCACTTCTTTCCAACCACACCATGACCAACTGGGATCAGCCCTTAAAGATCTCCACCCTGAATAACCCCTATATTGTATCTCTGCCTCCAGGCCTAAGCTTCCAATACATCCTCCAACTCTGTATAAGATGGTGTAGCAGTTTGATATTGTTTATGAATTCCAAAAATAGATATTGGCTTGTGTTTGTAAACTGGTCTGTTCCTCTGGGCTATTAGATTGTATTAAATTCAGAGGTTTCACTTTTACTTGATTAAATTATGATTTAATCAAGTAAATATGATTAAGAACTCACAGAGAAAATGACATGGCAGAAGAGAGAGTTTAGTTGTGATACTGGAGCCCCAGGAAGTAAATGCATGGAGAAGGAGAACACTGAGGAACAGACAGCCCATTAGACAGGATCCTGCGGCCCTGGAAAGAGGGATGAGCCTGATAGTCTACAGCTGACCTTGTGAAGAGAACAGAGCAGCTGAGCCAGGAAAGAGATAAGTCCTGAGAAGAGAGACAAGACTTATGCCAGCCTACAGCTGAGAATGGAAGGAGCTGGGACCACGGAGCCTTAGGTGGAAGGAGGAACACTGAACCCTCGCAGAGACCAGCAGCCATCTTGCTCCAACATGTGGCAACAGACTTTGGTGAGGGAAGTAACTTACACTTTATGGCCTGGTAACTGTAAGCTTCTACCTCAAATAAATACCCTGTATAAAACCCAACAGATTTCTGGTACTTTGCATCAACACTCCTTTGGCTGACTAATACAGATGGATCTATCCAAACTGCTACTCAAATTCCTTAATTTTCATGTGTAAAGCATGTCAATCATCCCCTGTTGCCCACCATGTTGATTTCAAATGCTTTGTTATGGCTTGCAATGTCCACAGTGATCTGATCTGCCAATCTCTCCAGACTCTTCCTGTGCCTCTCTATGTTTTAGCATCCCAGAACTTCCTAAACTTCTGAACAGACACTAAATCTGAGCCCTACCATGACTTTGCTCATGCATTCTCTTTCCTCTTTCCTCTTTTCTTCCTCTCAAAATTACCCTCATTCTTCAAATAATCAAGGGAACTTTCATCCTTTGTTAGAAATATTCTGTGGCCCTTCCCTCTGCTCCCAGATCATTGTTATGATGTCTGCTGACATCACAAAACACAATAAATTATAGTAATTTCTATGTCATCCTGAGATCCTTATTTTTATCCTATTATCTTTAGCACTTATTAGAATTGCAAGGCCCATAGCTGAAACATAATAAATATTGAATGACTCAACAAATTAGTGATTGAGACGGCACCCAAAAATGGAAAGGTGGAAAACAAGCCAAATGTATAAAACCCCAAATGTTCACATCCTGTCCCAGGTCTGGGTTTTTCCCTAAATCAGGTCTGGTCCTAAATCAAAGATGGAGAGTCCTCTAAGATCAGTAACTTGGAAGGAAATTAGAGCTGGGTTTTGTCAAAGTAAACTTCTGAACTCGTAAGTGCTGTTGATTGTGAACGACTAGCTAAGTGATGGAGAGAACTTGACCTACTTATCACTTTTGTGTAACTGAAAAAATCACAGGCTTGTTACCAGAAACCCTCAGTTCATTTCTGACCCTTCCTCTTACTAGTTTATTGTTTCTGTGACTAAGTTTCATCTTTAAATAGAGAGGGTAATAATACCCACCATACAGAACTGGCATGAAATGTAAACATGATAAGGTATATAAAGTTCCTAGTAGAGTGGCTGGCTCTGTGTATTTTATAAATGTAAATAATAATCATTACTATCATGTGAGAATTTCAGGCACAAAAAATACTTTACATGAGTTTGTTTTTAAGGATTCTGGATGGCTCCAGGAGCATTAAATTCTAAATGAACCAGATTCTGCAGAGGATATTGGCTCAGTCTTCACACATATTAGAACTTCATAGGTCTTGGTTGGCTTGTCAGTCTACAGGATATGAGAAATTTAGAGAGAACAAAGGATTTCAAAAACCAAATGCTGTTCTCACCTGTACATGCCACCAGTTAGAGAGCAACAACTGCCTGTCAGGTGCTTTAAATGCATGGCCACCTTTAATCTTTTCCACAGTTATAAGAGGTAGATGTTATTATCCTAATTTAACATGTGAGGAAACTAATGTTCAAAGAAGTTAATATGCCCAAAGTCACACAAAAGTGGCAAAACCAAGAATTTAATCTGGTGGGTTGACTCCCAAACCTATGCTTTTTCTATCAGTGCTATTTTCTCACTGACTTTCACCGTAAAGTTTGTGGAACACAAAGCATTTTCATATACATGATATCCTTTGACCCTGCCAAAGTCTTTGTGAAATAACCAGATAAAGGCCCTGAGACTTGGGAAATTTAAGTAGCTTGCTTAAGGTCATAAAATAAGTCAACAGTAGCCAAGAAACCCAAACTCCTATCTTCTGACTCAAATCCACTGTGCTTTCCTAGAATGGAGTAATCACCATCTGTCCTGATGGAAGAGTGCAGAAATAATGAGATAACTGCTTCTTCTCAAATTTAGTCTTATAAATTTACGAAAACTTCCTCCTAGTGGAGTAGTTATAGAAGCTATACTTACTTAAGAAAAAGATTATAACACATTATATATCAATTTCTTCCCAACTTCTTCCTAGTATTAGGAGAAATTAACTAATATATGCAAAACCATGCATTTACCAAAGGGCACGTATGGGACTGAAGGGATCTGCTCATAGATCAACAAGCTGTAATATTTTAAAGTGAGTTTTATTTATTCAGGAGATGGGACTTTCTTTAAAACCACAGAGATGTGGATGAAAATGTAAACATGTGTTAAGTGCAGTTTTTGTGAGCCTTGTTGTATTAAGTGAATTTAAAAATCCAAAATTCAAAGACAGCATCTATTCCAGTTGTTTCAAAAAGTTTATCAAGCATCTATTGAGCTGCCTATTAACAGAGGCAGGGGGATATAAAGATGAACCAGACATAGCTATACCTTCAAATAGTTTCTGGTCAATTGGGGAAAATTGAGCTGTAAACAAATAAGTTTAATTTTTTTAAATATTTTTTTATTTTGTGAAAGATACTTAGATTACATAAATGTTACACAAAAAATATAGGGATTCCCATATGCCCCACTCCCCACAAGTCCCACACCCTCCCACATAAACAACAGCCTTCATTAATGTGGCACATTCATTGCAATTAATAAATGCATCCTGGGGCATTGCCACTGAGCATGGACCATAGTTCACATTGTAGTTTACACTCTCTCCCACAGAATTCTGCAGGTTATGGGAAGATATAAAATGGCCTGTATCTGTCATTGCACTGTCATTCAGGATGATTCCCAAATCCCGAAAAAGAAGTTTAATTTTAAGTTTCATTTGTCTCCATTGCCATGTTAGAAGGAACTTCAAATAGACTTCAGAAAACACACTTAAGGCAAATCTGTGAAAAGGGGTAAGTATTACCAGGTGGACAAGGAACTATAGGTGACTATTATTGGGTCAAAGACATTATAGCCTCTTTTGTCCTGGGAACTCAAATAGGGCCATAGAACTGGAGTGAGTATAGTAAGACTGAGGGAAACTGATACCAAGAGACTGAATTATGGTAGTACCAGTGAAAATAGACAGTATGTGAAACGTAAAAGAGGAAACAAATTCTGCTTTGGTGACCTGAGGATATCATAACTGAGATAGAAAAGTAACACATTTATGGAGATGAACATCAAATTCTCTCTTTGATGATGGATTGGGGAGTCTATGTGACATCCATATAGAGAAGGGAAATAATTAGGGTATGAAATAAATGAAATGACATCTCTGAAGAAAATCCAGCCTAGAGATACAGAGTAAAGAGCCATCATATGTGGGTGTCTAATATATGGATAAATGGATGGCATTACCCAGAGAGTATATAGAGTGTGAAAACAAAAAGGGCCAAGAATCAACATTTAAGGTATTGCATAAGGATCAGAAAGAGTAAAAGAAACCCAGGAAGACAGATGAAGAAAAAAGGTCATATAGATAAAAAGAAACCAACAGAGAGTGATGTCTTAAAAGCCAAGGAAAGCAAGAGTTTCAAGGGTAAGGATGGAGTAGTCAACAGTTCCAAATGCCAGAGTAAGCTCAAGGAAGAAAAGAACTAGGAAGAAGAAACAAGGCTTCTACAGAAGAGAACTAAAAATACCAATTAATAGCTAAAAGATGGTATGAATTTACGTTAAAATAAGGAATGAAGGAATGGTGAGGATGAGGGGAATTGAAGAGACATGAAGAGTTCATGAAATCTGATAGTGATTTGAAACTGTATGTACCCCAGAAAAAATATGTTCTTAAATCTAATCCATTCTTATGGGTGTGAACCCATTGTTAAACCTTTTGATGAGATTATGTCAGTTAAGGTGTGGCCCAACCCAATCAGAATGGGTCGTAGTCATATTACTGGAGTCCTTTATAAACAGAATGAAATTCAGACAGAGAGAGAAAGCCACAGGGAGTATCGAGAAGCTAAAATTCCTGGAAGAAAATAGAGAGGCTTCCATGTACATTGTCATGTGACAGAGACGCTAAGGACCAAGGATCACCAGCAGCCAGCCCCAGAACACCACAGTCTTTGGGAAGAAGGCATCACCTTGATAATGACTTGATTTGGACTTTTTCCCAGCCTCAAACCATTAGTAAATAAATTCCATTGTTTAACCTGACCCATTTCATGGTATTTGCTTAAACAGCCAAAGAAGCTAAAACACATGTCTTGAATATTTATTAGATATAAGGATTATGAAAAGGAAGAGTCAAGGATGACCTCACTAAAGTCTCTAGTTTGGGTGACACAACTCACCAAAATAAGGAATACAGATGAAGCAGATTTGGTGACAAAGAATATAAGTTGGGTTTTGGAGGCATTGTTTTTTAAGTACTTGTGCTACATCCAGGCTAGTTTCCATAGAAATATAGAAGAACAAAGGCATCAATCATGTTGAAATCAGAGTGAGTGGCTGGAGAGATGCACCGTGGGTCTTAGGTAGATAATGACTTGAAGTCATGACAGAGCAAAATACTGCTATAAGAGAAAATAAAGGATCCGCTCACCTTTGAGGGAATGAAGAGCTGGAGGGATAAAAGAGCATTAATATAGTTAACTTTTCAAGTGTTTAAGCTGTCCTTGTGATAATTACTGTATGACTTTTGGAGTGAGATAGCTGAAATGAAGGATAAAATTATTGGAATCCATGAGGTCAGGATGATTTGAGGGTAAGAAGGACATCCATTTGGGTATGTAAGTTATTTAGGATTACAACAAGATTTGGGAAAGGGTTAAAATTATGGACGAGGGCAAAATTCTTGATGAATGTGAGGGAGTGACCAGAAGTTCAGGAGATGGGAGCCATTTGGAGCTTTATACAGGGTATAACCAAATATCACAAGCCTCATACATGGAGGTATTTTATAAAAGGCAGAGAGGAAGAGCAATGATTTGTATGTGTGTGGCAGTTTGGTATTATTTATGAATTCCAAAAATAAATATTGGATTATGTTTGTAAACTAGTCTGTTCCTTTGGGCATATTAGATTGTATTAAATTCAGAGGTTTCACTTTTACTTGATTAAATTATGATTAGGGCTTTGAATCGGCTACATCAGTAGGACGTCCCCAAGGCGGCGGGGACTCACAGAGAAAATGACGTGGCAGAGGAAAAGCCCGGGAAGTAAACACAGAGGAGAAGGACACAGAGGAGTAGAGAGGGCTCCACAGACATGGCAGAGGCCCCGGGAAGAGAGAGAGCCTGATAGTCTACAACTGACCTTGTGGAGAGAGCAGAGCAGCTGAGCCCAGAAAGAATCAAACCCCGAGGAGAGAGACAAAGACTTATGCCAGCCTACAGCTGAGGCTGGAAGGAGCTGGGACCATGGAGTCTTAAGAGGAAGAAGGAAGGCTGAACCCTCGCAGACATCGCCCGCCATCTTGCTCCAACACATGGCAACAGACTTTGGTGAGGGAAGTAACTTATGCCTTATGGCCTTATGACTGTAAGCTTCTACCCCTAATAAATACCTTTTACAAAAGCCACAGAGTTCTGGTACTTTGCATCAACACCCCTTTCGCTGACTAATACAATGTGACAATGACAAAAGAAAACAATACTGATAGAACCTCAAGGACCTTTCAGGAACATGAAGTAGGAGAACAAACAAGTCTCTGCTGGAGGAAGTTGCAGAAGAAAATGGTATCCATACAGAAAAGCCAGGCATTAGTCAAAGCCAAGAGGTGGAATGAAAGTTCCAATGAGAGTTTGAGGATTAAAATGATCATGGAAAGGATGGGGAGGAAGAACCAGATGAGCGTAAGCACTGAGCAGAATGATAATGGCAGTATTTTTTAAAGTAAGCTGAGGCTGGAGTCCTTGCCTTTAAAGCACATGTCTATGACGAAAGGATGAATTCACCTTAGAAACCACTGATATCAAGCTTCAAAGTGGGCAGGGGATGCCAGAGGCCTGTTGAGGCTGCAGTCTTCACTCCCAGAACTAATTGCTGAGGCATTGTATAGGTTCTCATAAAAAGGGTCTGTGGTGACAAGGGGCAGCCTTGGAAGCAAATACCTACTTACATGGTAGAATGACTTAATTGTTCTGATAGACGGCCTCCTTCAGGAATCCCGTCCTGCTCTGGTTTCTGCTACCCTTCCATAGCACTTGGAAATGTTCTCTGTTGCAGCTTTTACATTCCTCTCTTTTTAAAGATCGCTGCTTGTATGACTGCTACCTTTCTTGAGAAATGATGCAGGAAGCAGGGAGGATAAAGGAGCAAGTGAAGGGGCCCTGGTCATAGCATAGAACTGTTAGCAACAGGCAGAGTTTCACCATCTTGGGTATGAAGTTATCCAGAATGACAGTGGGAATTGGGACAGAGATGAAAATTAAGGCCAGGTTCAAAAGTCCTTAATGACATGAAGTACAAAAGATTACAGTTTATTTCCCTTCCTTAGAAAAGAGAAATGACACTTACTGAAGGTTACTTTCATGATATTAGGAAGAGGGTTGCACTAGCTATGGAAGATTCAGAGGCTCAATTTCCTTATTAGTAAAATGGAAATTATAAAATGTACATTGCAGGGCTGTTTTGCATAAAATAATGTGTATAAAAGTGCTTAGCATGATACTGGACACAATTCTGATATCTGAATCTGGTAATATGGAGTGTATATCTGATATAACTATTCTCTTTATACTTATTTTAGTCTTACAGATGGCCAATGACTTGAAATGGTTTTTGCAGAGCCTGATATGTGAAAAATCACAGTCCAAATAAGCTCTTATCTCTCTGTATATTAAATCTGAACCTTTACTTCTCTCTAGCTGAAAATTGTATCATTCATTCCCAAAATTAGCATACAAATGTGAGTGTATATAACATAACCCATATGTAAATCTTAAAGTATGTGTGCATGTCATGGTAAGAAGTTAATTTCCCCTGTAAAATGCTAAACTCATTTCATTGCTTGTTTTCAATTTGCTTTGTTCATTAGATTTTTTAACCAAATAACTGTTGTGTCACTATCATTCTAGAAAGTAAAAGGTTTAAAAATATATACTATCTTTAAGAAGAGAACAAAACTTGCATCAAAAGAGTTTTTGTGAAGATTCAAAGGGGTCGTGTAACTGCCTAACCCAATACCTACCACGTGGTTGGAGTTCAATGTTATGAAAATGTCTTTTTCTCTTGACATGGAAGATCATGTGCTCTGAAAAACATGATTTAAATGCAGGGCTCTACCCTTTACTGGCCATATGATCTTCGTCAAATTATTCAACTCTAAGCTTTGATCTTTCATCCATAATATGGGGATGATAATACTGACTACGTAGGCTTATTGTGAAAATGAAATGAGACAATACACAGAAGGAGTCTAACACAATGTATAACACATTATAGTTGATCAACAAAGTATTTTCATAAGACTATGTACTTATTTATCTGTATATTTCAAACATTTTAAAGGTTTTTATTTTCCCTTTGAATCCCATACAACACCAAATCAATCTTTTTGTGAGGAGGAATAACTTGCATTTCTGAACAGTCTTCTCTCCAGTGTTAGAGAAATGACAACCTTGTCAGAGTTCATATTGGTTCTTGGGCTTAAACCACCTCTCTAAATCATCCTGAAAAGTCTTTATTATTCCCCCTACTTTACTCCTTTTGATCAATACCAATACCTTAGATCAGTATAGTTATTTGCACCTCCACAAAATGCTTTAAAAATGTCATCTTCCAATATTTATATCATACTTCCTCAGTATGAGGTAAGATGTGCATTATCATCTCCATTCTAGAGATGAGGAAACTGAGGATGAGAAATGAATTCACCAAGGTCAGAGCGAGTAAATGGCAGAGTTTGGATTTAGTTGATTTCCTAAATCCAAAGTCCATGTTTTTTTTCACACAGGGAATTAGAGTGACAGAATTCAAATTAAAATTATATCTCCAAATTTTAATTTCATGGATTGTTCTGTTGGATCATAGCTTCCTCACATCAGTTAAGAGTATTTTCAGGGTGTTAACTTTCCTTAAGTGACATCACTAAACTCAACAGTTAATCAAATGCATTTCTATCACATAATCATAAAGTCGCAGAATGTCAGAAAATGGAAGAGCCCATAAAAAGTGTCTAGTTGAATCCTTGGGCAAGGAGCCAAGACCAAGAAATGTTAGATTTGTTTAAGATTATACTTCTTATTAATGGCGAGCCAGAGCCAGCCATGGGTCTCTAACTTCTAGTCTAATGTCCCTTTCAACCCTTCTATTCTGTTCTCTCAGACAAGAGCAACAAGAATGACACTTAACTTCATTTGTCTCTTTATCAAAATACTTCTTTGCTCAGGAATCATAAGACAAGTTTGTCTTCTATTAACTTACAATCAGATGGTTAGTAGGGAAATCAGAAATTTCATTTAAATCTCTGTTGCATTCCCTTGTAAGATTGTTCACTATGTAAAGAAGTATTGTTCATTCAAACATCACTTTTATCCCTTAAATCTGGATTAAAATAAATACCTTATTTTAATTAGAAAAAAAAAAAGAATAATTTTCTGTCATTCCTAAGGTTTAAAATTATTTGCTTGAAGTAAGTTTCACGTTAGAAATGAAATCTGGAACACTTTGCCTTGATTCTATGAGTAATATAAAATTTTCCCCAATTATTCTGCCATCACAAATGTATTAACTAGATACATTTGGCACTGCCATGATATAGGATTATAACTAGAATTCTGAACACATCAGAATCTGTTGCAACCTCCCCCAGCTTAGCGGTTATTTTCTTTTCTTTTCACTTTCCTTTCAGAGCAATAGCACATCAACGCAGGCTTAAAAATTCATTCTGTTTTACCTGCATCTTTGAAACACTAATTCATAGAATTGGCCTTGTAACAGTTATTTCCTTATGCTCAGAGACAGCTTCTGGGCCCTGACATATACCATCTCTCTTATATTTGGGCCCTTTAAACATTACCCAAAAACAATATTGACACACAGTACACATATAGGAAATTTCAAACTAAAATAATGGTAATGAAATTACCATGCCAAAGAAAACACTCACTAAAGTGGAAACCTTGAAGCCATATTATGCTACCCATTTTTATTGACTTTTCCTAAATTTGGGGTAAATAATTCAAAAGAAGGTAGTATATAAAGAGGTTATCTTGTCCTTATTCTTTATTCATTCATTCATTGAATAATAATTTAATGAAAGCCTACCATGGGCCAGGCACTTTCCAAAGTATAGAAGATATAGCAGTGAACAAGATGAAGTCACCTGCCTTCATGAAACTCATAAATTCACAATAAAAAGAAAAAATTAAGTAACAGAAACTGATGAGTGAGGGTGCCTTACATGGGTTCCAACAAAAGGAAACCCTGAGACATGAATTGAAGAACAAGTAATTTATTTGGTAGGTAGTTCCAAGAAGCACGCTGAGGGAGTAGTGAAGTGAGACAAGGAAGGGATAAAAGCCGAAAACAATGGCTTGGGGCGAAGGTTTTATTGGAGGCAACTGGAGATCAATCCCACTGTAGACCCTCAGAGAGACAGGGTAGCACATTTCTCAGAAGTGTCCCACTGAGAGTTGAGAACGCTGAGATGTGTGTCTATCAAATCTTGTCTATAATTGATTGAAGGCTGTTCCTTGGGATATTAATGCCCTGATATTTCCAGCTCACCCACCCACAGGCCAAGCAAATTCTTATGGCCCACAAGAAACTTTCCACAGAAAGATATAGATATTTGAGATAGCAAACTGTCAGTGTGCACAGGAAACCATCCACCAAAGCTCCACGAGACTTTCCAGGTGTGCTGAGAAGTTATGGGTGGGGCTGCACAGCATTTTCTAGAGATGGTTTGCCATTTTAGATAGTGTGGCTAACAAAGTCCTTTTTGAGCAATAGAAATGTAAGAAGAGATGCAAATAAAGTAAGGAAATGATCCTTGAGGAGATCTAAATAGAGGTTATTCCAAGCAAAGGGAAAACCAAATTAAAGGCTCCAAGGCAGAAGCTAGATATTCAAGGAGCAAGAAGGTGGCCTGAGTAGTCAGAGTAAAAGGAGGAGAAAGTGGTAAGAGGCAAGAGTCAGAGATGATCTGACAAATGCCAGATCATGGAGGGCCTTGCAGGCCTGGTACGAAATTGCATTTTATTCTACATGAGATAGAAATCCACTGGAGAGGTCTGAGCAAAAGAGTGATGTAATTCAACTTCTATTTAAAATAATCATTCTGGCTGCTACTTGGAAAATGGATCACAGGGACTAGAATGTAAGGAGAGAGACCAATTAGGGAGGTTAATACAGTATCTGGAAGGAGAAAGTTAGTAGCAGTGGAAATTGTAAGAAAAGAACAGATTTGAGATATATTTTATAAAGCAAAGCCAACATATCTTTCTAATAATAGAGAGAAGTCAAGGATGGGAGAAAAGAGACGTCAAGGAGTCCTATGACATCAAAGTCAGAAATTTCCTTTTAAAATATAGTCATAAAGCTCAAAGCTAAAAGATGAATTTTTGGTGTTTGAGAAACTGAAGATGCAGCCCCCATTTTCAATGGAAGTTCTATAATTGCTTCTATCAAGAGTTGTGAAATAGAAAGGGAAAAACATGGCAGGAAATACAAAATGGCAGATTCACATCACAGTATGACAGCTGTCTCACCAGAACAATGGCAAAGAAAAGATTGCCTTATACCTAAAGCTTGAGGACCTGGAGGTTAACAGATGAGGAAGGCATCCATACCCAGTGGGTTCCAGTGGAGGAAAGGGGATGAACATGATCTGCCCTGGAGGAGAGGTATATGGTACCTTTGGCATTGATTAGAATTGCTGGCCCATGGTAATAAAAGCAGACAACTTTCAGTCATTTTTATTATTGTTTGTACATTCTTATGGCCAATGTATACTTTTATGGCCTATACCAGGAGCAGACAGCTCCCATCAGTCCTCCTTGGTAGCCACTGCAAGCACCCAGAAAGCAGAGTGAGTGCAATGAGATGATAATAATAGGTAATCTTTATTAAATGCTAACTGTGTTCCAGAAGCTCTAAGCATTTCACATTTTTCACATACACTATCTCATTAATGCTTAAAATGACACTATATAGTGTGTAATCTATAAAGTAGATCCTGTAATTATTCCCATTTTACAAATGACAAGTGTAATGTTAAAAGAGTTTTAAAAACTTGACTGAGGTCACTCAAGTGCCAAATCGCAGGGCCAGGGACTCAAACCCAGGTAGGTCTGACTAACTCCAATATACAAGCTCTTCACCACAGCTCATTTGATTTAGAAGAACACAGTGTGCTTTAACGATTTGAGATCGAAAATTCACAATTTCAACTTTCCATATGCAAGCCCAATAATGTAGTTACTTTCAATGTTGCTGAGGCATGATTTAACCACACATGCTGAGGGCCTGGTAGGTGGTACATCATTTCACTTCTGAGTGAGCCTGGTTTCAACCAGTGTCCCCATCTCAGGGAGAGGATGACCATCCTCACTCACTATGGTTGATGAGTAAGTTATGGGAAGTGACACCAACTTTGCTTTTTGTGGGGGAAAAAAGCCTCCCAGAAAACACAGCTGCTTATGTAACTGACAAATATAATTGACTATATCTAAGTTGTTGTTTTAGTTTGCTAAAGGCTGCTGGGATCAATGTACCAGAAATGTGTTGGCTTTTATAACGGGAATTATATAGGTTAAAAGCTTACAGTTCTAAGGCTGTGAAAATGACCAAACCAAGACATCATCAGAGATGCTATCTCATGGAGGGTCAGTTGCAAGAGATCCTGGACTCCTTCCACTTGGAGGCATCTGCTTCTTGTCCAGGTCTCATTGCTTCAGCTTCTGGCTGCTCCATCTGTGACTTCTTCTCTCCTGGTTTCCTCTCTGAGCTCCTGGGTTCATTCTCTCAATCTCTGAAGCTTTTTCTCTGTGGGTCTCTGTGTTCGGTCCTCCATTTAAAAAGGATTCCAGCAAGAGGACCAAGACCCACCCTGGGTCACGCCTTCCTGAAGTAATCCAATCAAAAGTACCCCAACTGAATCCAACCCAAAGGGTCCCTCACCCAAGGGAATGGATTAGCCACAGGAACATGATCTTTTCTGGAACCCACAAAATGCTTCAAACTATCACAGTTGTTTACCAGAAAATGGAAGTTTTGAATAGGTTGGAGAGTGTAATGTTGCATCTACAGAAAGAATAATTGCATCTGGCCATCTGAAATTTAGAGGCATAAAGTAACTTATCCAAGGCCACAGAAGCATTAAGAACCAGAGCTAAGATTCCAAGCAGAGCCATTTGTTTCCTGTTTACCTACTACAACCCTGCAACTCAATGGATGTTACATTGTTTTCAGCATCAGCGCCATCGTTCCTAATGAAGGTTATTTGGAGGTTCAACCCCAACACATAGATCAGAGTGCAACTGCTTCTGCTGTATTTTCTGAGAATAAATGATGAGAGGAGTTAAATTGGTATATTGGCAGCCTTCCTTCTGCAAACTATAGAGGAGGCATCTTCCCCTCCTGCGCCAGACTCCTAAACATTATATTCTCATAGCTTCCTCTTTATGAGTGGAGTTGCTCTGGACTACTCCATCCCTGAAGAATAAGCAAAGACAGTGCTTCCTACATCTATATACTCTATGTGCAAGTTCCTGCCATCCTCCTCCTTCCTCTTGGCTCTGATTAAGCTGGGAGCCTCAATTTCCCTCCACATGGGAAACATGGTAACAGGCTCCCTGCACTTATCTTCCTGCAGCTGTTTTTTTTTTGTGTGCCCAAATATTATATTACTTTCTTCCTTCATCTTGGTAATACTTAGTGCTTAGTGTTAAAGCACCATAGGTAGGTTAATGGAAGAAAGGAGTGAAGGCTAAAAAGACAGAGATGAAAACTTAGAGGTACTATTAGACAGCTGCAGAAGAAACAAACAAGGGATTACTACCAAGTACCGGCTGGGGACACAACTGGAAAAATACCTTGACTAAAAAGGAGGAAAGGTAAAGACAAATGAGTTTATATGGCTAAGAGACTTCAAAGTGAGTCAGGAGGTCATCAGAGAGGTAATGCTTATGAATGTCTCAGCAGGATCGCATAGACAGCCAGGGTGGATATTACCCCAAAGAGTGGGGATCCTGAGGGCTCTGGAGACACCCAGCACCTATGGTCATGGCAGATAGCTCCGGAGTTTGGTGCCTTGTCAGTGGGCCCTACTTTGGAGTTTGTGCTCCTGGGTGTGACAGAGTTGAACTCAGATGTGACTTCTCTACACATGCCTCTTCTGTCCCTTTTATTTGAATCTATAGTTGGTGCTGGAGTTGGTAGGTGTATGTCCAAGAGACTTTAATCTCTGGGCTGTCCATGTGCCTGCTGGGCCCTGAAATTCAACGGAGTTGCAACACCTACTCTCCAGTTCATTGGACTCACCCAGGACAACTAACAGGGAGATCATGGTGGACAGCAATCATCCAGGGCAACCGAGAGAGTCTACAACTGCAAGCAAGAGAGTCCCATCCATCTGCCCCATGGGATCAAAGCCTCCTCTCAATTGAAGGTGGAGTGGGCAGCACCGTCCCAGAGTCCTCAGGATTGGGGAGTGAACTATGGACTAGAGTGGACTTACTGGTATTCTACTATGGACCTGTTGTGATTCTAGCAATGGAAGAAACTATATCATTCATGTGGAGGCAGTGGCCACTGGGGGTTCTGAGGACAGGGAGAGGGAAATACAAGTAAAATATGGGGGCATCTTGAGGACTTGGGAATTTTCCTGAATGGCATTGCAGTGATGGATACGGGCCATTGCATGTCTTGCCATAGCCTGCAGGATTGTGCAGAAGAGAGTGCAAACTACCATGTAAACTACAATCCATGCTTAGTGGCAATGCTCCAAAATGTTTTCATCAATTGTAACAAATGTGCCACACTAATGAAGGATGTTGTTAACGTGGGAAAATGTGGAAGGTGCGGGAAGCCGGGCGTATGGGAATCCCCTATATTTTTGTGTAACATTTATGTAATCTAAATACCTTTTTTCAAAAAAAAA
>JAQZBX010017413.1:0-35594 GCA_029593785.1 Cabassous unicinctus | reverse complement strand
CACTATCTATTACCAAAACTTTACAATCAGCCCAAAGAGAAAATCTGCACAATTCAAGTGTTAACTCCCCATTCCCTACCCCAACCCAGTCCCTGGTTTTGGTGAGGGGGTGATGATTTTAGCTTTAGATTGGTTAAGTTGGAGGGGTCTAAGAGCTGGAGATGTCAGGAAGGTCATTTATCTCCAAAGGATTTAGGAGGTATAAGCTTTGAAGTATTTGCCACACTTGCTCTGATAGCTTGTTTAAAGATGTCAGCAAAGTTTCAGTTGGTTGGTTTGAAAATAAGACTAAATGAGCCCATTAGCTCCCTTGCTGTGGTCTGCATACATCAAACATGTAAAAATTCGATTGTGTCATCTTAGCTCATGTTAATACTCATAGACTTTATAATGTGGTTGTACTGTTATTTGCATAATCAATAATCTGTAGATACATAAATTGTTGCTATTTTGTCTTTATTGTAAATAATGTATAAAACGCCTTCTGTATTCAGGATTATTTCTTTGGAAGTAGATTAGAACTAGAACTATTGTGATCAAAGCACATATTATAAAATTACTTTCTGAGGAGACTGGGATAGTTTATGTCTGCCAGATACATGCAAGACTAATCTCTTAATCAGCCAGTGAATTGAATGTCATCCTGATGATCTTTGTGTCACCATAACTCACTTCCTACTTTTTGTAACATATCCTATGATCGCAATCATATGATGCCTTTATATGCTATGTGTTTATTTCTTTATGCTCAATGCTTTCACACAGAATATTGCCAAGGAGCTTTACAAATCTTCTAAGATGAGAAAGGGGAGCTCATGATCATTATTCTTTGACTCTGTCCAAAATATTGATGCCAGGATGAAGATTAAGGCTGCCAAAAACTGGCTAATGGTGGTAGAGACACCTGGAACTCACTTAAAGAAGCATGTTCTTTATTGTGCCTTTTGGGTAATTCAGGACAAAAACAGATTTTACTTAAAATTATCTGGTTGTTTTGGGCCAAAGCAGGATGAATTTTTGACTGGAATTATGCCAATAATTGCCCAGGTTTCTACTATGTTTTCCACTTTGTCCAGTAAAATTTTTCTCTCCAACTTTCAATTTCTATAATTTTTCCACCTCAGTTTTCCACAGTAAATGCCTCTATTTTGTGTAATTTTCTTTAGGATTCTAATTCCTATCTCCAGGGCCATCAGATCTGGCTTCTTTGGATTGTTCCCACATGTAACTTTTGGGAAAAGTAGAATCAGGCTATTTATTTATAATCTCACAATTTTCTGCTTTCATAAAATGACTGGTCTTTTCCTTGTGACCTTAATGAATTTGCGTTATGAGTTTTCGTTTTTTATGAATTATTTTATTAGCTTGGTTATTCTCCGTAGTGACACATTTTTTAAAAAACAGTTTGTCCCTCCATCTACTTCTCATATCCCCCTAAAGCAGGGGTTCTTAAGAAGTGGTCTGTGAGCTTGAATTGAAATTCAAAAAACATTATTCTTGTGGGGCTGTGTTGATGCAGGTGTGATATATTTATTAAATAATACACAGTATAGTGTGGACTTAATAAGGGGTGCATTGTTTTCACCTGACTGGCAAAGGGGTCCGTGGAACAAAAAGGCTAAGAACCCCTGCTCTAATGAATCGTCAGCTAGAATTGTAATATGCAAATTAGCCTTCTGCAGGTCAAAATGGGAAGATAGGTTCTAGTTCTTAGCGATTTGCCAGGGGTTGGGTCAAAATTTCAGTAGCATTCTTAATAGGGGAAGGATCTCCTAAAAAGTAGCATGATTCAGAATACTCCTATATTACAGGGACATTTGGAATTGGGTGCCCAGGCCACTTGTGGGTCCAAAATCTCTTTCCAGATTCAGGCCAACTGTGGGATGCCTGTGTTTCATCATAGGTGTCCTCAACTTTTTCCCTTTTATCCCTCTTTTTAGCCTTCTACAAAGACAAAATAAAACAAAACTATGATACCAAGTAAAAATGTGAAAGAAAATTAACTGGTGTCAAACAATACCTGTGGTTTTCTGGTGCGGACCTAGGCCTGTGTTACCCCTGAGAAAGTGGGTTGGTAGGCCCCTTGGTGACCTGAACTTAGATATGATGAAGGTGGGAGACAGCAGTGGTTGGTAACAAATAATGGATCCTGGGCCTGGCTTACTGGTCACTTATTTGGCAGGGCATGTGCCTGGAACATGAAAACAAAGACTAAAAAACATATCTTTTCTGTTTTTTTTTTTTTTTTAAGAAGGAAATTATGCCAGCCATTTCCTCAAGTTCTTCCCTTTCTCTTGAGTGTGTTTTTTTTAAACCATATTCCTTTAGCTTGTTGTCTGGAAGTGTGAAATAAAGCACTGCTTCTGTTCTTTCCCTTTTTCCTCCCATATGAGTGGGCCCTGTTTTAGTTTGCTGAAGGGCTACCCATGCAAAGTTCCAGAAAAGGGTGGCTTTTTTAAAGGAGATTTATTTGGGGTAAAAGCTTACAGTTCTGAGGCCATGAAAAGTCCAAATCAAGTGTACCATCAGAGGTGCTTTCTCACCAAAGTCACCTACTGTTGATCTTGTTGTCTGGCTATGTGGTGAAGCAAGATGGCCTCTAGTCTCTACTGAGGTCTCTGTCTTCCCCTCTGGAATCTACCATCTCCCGGAGCTCAGCTGTGGGCAATCAGGCATAGGGCTTGTTTCTTTCCAGGCCTCTTCTCTTAGTCTTGGCTGCTCCTCTTTCTGCCTGAGTTCAGGTGTGAGCTATTAGGCATATGGCTCATCTCTCCCTGGGCCTCAGCTCTTTGAGCCTCTTGGGACTTCTCTCCTTGAGCTCAGCTCAATGTTACCTCTCACATTGCAGGATCAAATATGGCAGCTTCCTTTCTTTCTCTCATGGCCAGATCAAATATGGCAGAGCTCCCTTTTCCTTTGTGTGTCTCCATTTATATCAGACCCAGTAAGAGGGCGAAGACTCCACCTGAGTCACGCCTCACTGATATAGTCCAATTGATAGGGTCTCACACCCACAAGAATGGATTAGTTCAAAAACATAATCTTTCTTCTTTTGGGATTCATAAAAGAATTTCAAACTGCCTCAGTCCCCTTAGTGTTAAGGGTGAGGAATAGGAGTTTGGTTCCTGGTGGTATTTTCCTTATCAGACTGCAAGGTATGTCTGAATGTCCCCAAAACCAGAAGCTGTGTCCTGTCAGAGTCAAGGTGTATTTGAAGTGCTTCTGGGACTCTAGGTGGAGAGATCCAGTCAGTAGAGCAGTGAGAAATAGGGACTTAGGAGTTGTCGGTATACATGTGGGAGTTCAAACGCTGGATGTGAGTGAGAGTCTACATAGGGTAGTAGACTCAGTAAGAGAGTGTGAGAAGGCAAGAGACCCATCAGTTTTAGGGAATTAATTGAGGAAGAGTTGTCTGTGAAGGAGAAGTTGGAGAGGAAGTAGGCAATCCAGAAGAGATGACTCTGGAAGCTAAGCCTTTATAAACAATAAATGTCATGCAATAAATGTATAACAAACATTTATTTTTGTTTGGAAGTAAGTTCAAATGTACAGAAAAAAAATTTTTTTAAAGTATGAACACATTGTGTACTCCTTACCCAGAATTACCTACTGTTAAAATTTAACCCTTTGCTTTATTAGTTCCTTTACATGCACGACAATGTATTTTTCTGAACCATTTTGAGAATATTTAACATATGTCTTGAGACTTTACACCAAAATACTTATTTGTTTCCTAGGAATTGGGATATTTTCTTCTGTGACCACAGTACAGATAAATTTAACATTGACACAATAATTCTCTTATATCGTAATTTGTCCAGTTAACCCAATGATGTATTTTATGTTTCCTCCACCAGTATAGAAACTAGTCTAGGATCAGGTATTTCATTTCATTTCATTCATTAGCCTCCTTTAATCTGGAACACTTCCAAAGATTTGCTTTATTTTTTACGACATTGACATTTTTTGAAGAATACATTCCCACCTTTCCCCTCCATTTCAAAAATAGAACAGTCTTCAGTATGGGGTTGTTTGTTGTTTCTTCATGATTAGATACAGGTTATAGACTGTCAGTTGGAATATTATATAGGCGATGTGTCCTCAAGGCACCATATCTGGAGGCACATGATGATGTCCATTAGTGATGTTAATTATGATCAATATGCAAGGTGTTTAATTTATTGATTATATAATTACTGCTTTATTTTCCCCCCCTTGCAACTAATAAGCAGTTTATGGACATACCCTTTAAGGCCATGAAAATGTCCTGCTTCTCATCAAAATAATTGCTAGGTTTAACATCCATTGATGATTTTTACCAGAACCACTTTTTACAGTGATGGATAGAATTTCATGATTTTCCAACTCAGTATTCCTTCCATATTTCCCAGTTGGGCTTTTGACACTCTACTGTAAGCAAGAGCCCTCCCTTCATTCCCATTTATTTATTTTTGATATGGACTCATGCTCAAGATTCCTATTTTCTAATAGTTTATAATTCATTATTGCACTCAATTATTTTGGTGTTCACAATGTCCCAGGGTTGGCCAGTGGGAGCCCCTTCACATGGGCTCTTGTGTCCATGTGGCATGTCCCCAGCATTTTATTTTAAAGAACTTTTGTACCTTCTGGCATCCTGGTTCATCTTATAACTCCACCCCACCCTTGGAATCAGGTATTTCTTTGAGGATCTCAGGTTCCCTTAGTGAGGAAAGAGCACAGCACCTTAACAGTCAACTTTCCAGTGATTTCTCTGCCAGTTTCTTGAAGAACTTTGGACCAAATAGAAATCTTGGGATAATGAGGAAGGTCACATTTTATTTGCAGTGGTTAAATAAATTATATATAAAATTATATATAATGAGATGAAGATTGTTCTTACATTTAATGCATTTATAAGTCTTGGCTAGAGTTAGCCTGAGAGATTGTGTCCTTTTCTCTCTGACCATACATTTTAAAGAGGGGACTGCCCTGAATTCAATGAGCATGGATATTCTGGCATTCTCTCATACTTGCATGTTTTCTTAAATTTACTTTAAAATTTTTATTAGAGAAGTTTTAGGTTTATAGGAAAAACATGCAGAAAGTACAGAGTTCCCATATACCCCTTTACACACAGTTTTCCAAATTATTAACACTTTGTATTTGTTACAATTGATGAAACAATATTATTATAATTATGCTATAACTATGGTCCATAGTTTATATTATGGTTCACTGTGTTGTACAATAGTATAGATTTTAAAACTTTGTATTCTAGTAATATATAAATAACTAAAACTTTCCTCCTTTTATACATTCAAATATATAATTCAGTGGTATTAATTATTTACAATTTTGTGCTACCGTCACCACCATCTATTACCAAAACTTTTCCATTGCCCCAAACAGAAACTCCATACCAATTAAGCATTTACTCCCCATTCTTTACTACCACCCCGGACCCTGGTAACCTGTATTTTAGTTTCTGACTGTAAGAATTTGCTTTTTCTAATTATTACATACCCGTGAGATCATAGAATATTTATCCTTTTGTGTCTGGCTTGTATCACTCAACATGATGTCTTCAAGGTTCATCTATGTTGTTGCATGTATCAGAATACATGTTGTACGTATTCTGTTTACTGCTGAATATTCCATTGTATGCATATAACACATTTTGTGTATAGACTCATCTGTTTTTGGACACTTGAGTTGCTTCTGTCTTTTGGCAATTGTGAACAACGCCTCTCTGAACATCTGTGCGGAAATATCTGTTTCAGTCCCTGCTTTCCTTTCTTTTGGTTGTATATCTAGAGGAGGGACTGCCAGGCTAGATGGTAATTCTATCCTTAACTTTCTGAGGAAGCACCAAACTATTTTCCACGGAGGCTATACCAGTTTACATTCCCACCAACAGTGAATAAGTGTTCCTGTTTCTTCCCATCCTCTCCAGCACTTGTTTTCTATCTTTTTTCTTTTTTAAATAGTATCCATTCTAGTTGGTGTGAAATGATATCTTATTGTGGTTTTGATTCACATTTCCCTAAGGGCTGATCATATTGAACATCTTTTCATATGCTTATTGGACAATTGTGTATCTACTTTGGAGAAATATTTATTCAAGTCTTAGGCTGTTTTAAAATTGTTGTGTTTTTTTTGTCTTTTTATTGTTGAGTTCTAGGATATCTTTATATATTCTGGATAGTAAACGCTTATTGGATTTGTGGTTTCCAAATATTTTTTTCCTTTCTGTAGATTGTGAAGTCCTTTGCACAAAAGCTTTGAATTTTGATGAAGTCCCATTTATCTATTTTTTCTTTTGTTGCTTGTGCTTTGGGTGTACAGTCTGAGAAACCATTGCCTAGCACAAGGTGCTAAGATGCCTCCCTATTTTTGTTTCTAGGAGTTTTGTAGTTTGGGTGTTATATTTAGAGCTCTGATCCATCTTGAAATAATTTTTGTGTATGGTATGAATGCGTATATTCAATTTTTCCAGCACCATTTGTTGAAAAGACTGTGATTTCACAGTTGAGTGGACTTGGCAGCCTTGTTAAAAATCAATTGGCCATTCCTGTGAGGGTTTATTTCTTAATTCTCAGTTAGATTCGCTTGTCTGTCCTTGTGGGAGTACCATCCCGTTTTGACCATGAGAGCTTTGTAATAATTTCAGAATCAGGAAGTGTGAGTCTTTCAGCTTTGTTCTTCTTTTTCAATTTGGTTTTGGCTACTCAGGATCACTTACCCTTCCATGTGAATTTAAGGATTAGCTTTTTCATTTCTGCATAGAAGGCTGTTGGAATTTTGGTTGGAATTGCATTGAATCTGCGAATTGCTTTGGCCAGAATTGGTATCTTAACAAATCTTAATGGTCCAGTCAATGAACATGGAATGTCCTTCCATTTATTTAGATCTTCTTTGATTTCTTTTAGCAATATTTTGTGCTTAGCTTTGTATAAGCCCTTTACATGCAAGGTTAAATTTATTCCTAAATATTTGATTGTTTTAGTTGCTATTGTAAATGATATTGTTTTATTGATTTCCTCTTCAGATTGTTCATTACTATGATGTAGAAACACTACTGATTTTTACATGTTGATCTCATATCTTGCTACTTTGCTGAATTCATATATTAGCTCTAGCAGTTTTGTTTGGGATTTTTCAAAATTTTCTGTTAGGATCATGTCATCTGCAAATAGGGAAAGTTTTACTTCTTCCTTTCTAATTTGGATGTCTTTAATTTGTTTTTCTTGCCTAATTGCTTGCTAGGACTCCCAATACAATGTTGGATAACTGTGGTGACAGTGGGCATCCTTGTCTTGTTCCTAATCCTAGAAGGAAAGCTGTCAGTCTTTCATCGAATATGATGTTAGCTGTGCATTTTTCATATATGCTCTTTATTATTTTAGAGAAGTTTTTTCTATTCCTAATTTTCTAACTGTTTTTATCAAGAAGGGTGCTGGATTTTGTGAAATGCCTTTTTGTGTGTCAGTTGAGATATTATGCATTTCCCCCCTTTTTTCTATTAATGTGGTGTATTACCTTCCTTGATTTTCTTATGTTGAGCCACCCTTGCATACCTGGGATAATTCCCACTTGATTATGGTATATAATTTTTTTTAATGTGCTGTTGTATTCGATTTGCTAGTATTTTGTTGAGGATTTTGGCATCATCTTCATATGGCATACTGGTCTGTAATTTTCTTTCCTTGTAGTATCTTTTTCTGGCTGTGTTGTTGGGTTGATGTTGGCCTTATAGAATGAGTGAGGGAGTCTTCCTTCCCTTTAATTTTCTGGAAGAGTTTGAGCAGAATTGGTGTTAATTCTTCTTGGGATCTTTGATAAAATTCCCCTGTTAAGCTCTCTTTTCCTGGGCTTTTTTGTTTGGGAGGTTTTAGATTACTGATTCAACTCTTTACCTGCTATTTTTCTGTTGAGATCTTCTATTTCTTGAGTCAATTTAGGTAGTTTGTGTAATTCTAGAAATTTGACAATTTCATCTAGGCTATCTCATTTGATGGTGTGCAGTTGTTCATAGTATCTTCTGTGAACCTGAGTATGCTGTAGTGGTTACTTTGATCCCCCCAGAATGGGTCTGGGGACCCACAATGGCCTCTCAGGCCAGCTCCACACTGTGCCTGGGAGGGGGTGAGAGAGGAGAGAGCCAGGAGTCTCTCCTATTGTTTTTTAAAGCAATGTTTTCTGATTTGGTCCTCAGCAAGCTTTTGCTGCCCTTTAAATGTTTCCTGGAGTTTTGAGGAAGATGATCCTGCCAGTTTTTGTGTGCTGTGCGACTGTGTGGGGGAACGTCACCCTCAAGCATCTCACGCCACCATCTTGATTGATCAGAACTTCAGACTTGCATTTTTAGTGTCTCACCAAGCTCTACAGACTTCCCTTTAATATTAGATATTCACGTGTGAATGAGTAGGAGAAGGTGAGAGGTTTTCCGCTTGCAGATGCCATTTAGTCCACTTTTGTTGCTGATTGCAGTGATCCTGGTCCAGGAGCCCCGCCTTTTACTCTTGTGTGGAATGGACAGAATTAGTACTGTAGGGCTGTGGTAACATATTTTCAGTTTTGTTTTTAAAAATATAACTCACCTCCCCTCGCTGCCCTTCCTCCTAGTTGTTCCTGACATTTTTCTTACCAGTTTGGAATTATTTTAAAAGTGTTCCTAAATTTTCCATCTCATGTAATCCTCTCAACAAGAGCCTTTTAAGGAATCAGGGGAGAGATTAATTCCTTTTTACAGGCAAGGAAACTAAGGTTAAGAGAGTACCTTTCCAAAGGGGAAACGGCTAATAAGTGGCAGAACCTGGACTTTGTGTCTTAATCTGGTGCTTCTTCACCTAGGTTTATTGTATGCAAAGACTGAAGGCAAGTGAACTCTTTAGAAGTGGCTTAGGTGGGTGGGAGGTGGGGTATATGTCTTCCTTTTTAATCAGCTTCCTATCTGGGCTTCACCTATCCAGGATACATTTTTTCAATGTGGAAGAGAGGCTGAGGTCACTCTGCTTCCTCTTGTGGAACAAGTTTTCAGAGAAAACTGTCAGAGACATCTGTGTCCTTGCCTTGAGGCTGATGAAGCAGAGCACAAAAGCGGATTCTTTTTCTTTGTCCTTTGTTTTGGACTTCCCCATCTTAGCTCCCTTATCTGAGCTGATGGAATGTCTCCTGGGGGTGGGAGAGGTGTCCCCTTGTTTCTCTGGTTGTAGTTCACAGAGGGAGGCTCTGGCCACAGGACACAGCAGATGGAGCCTGTGGGAGCCCAGGTTTGCGTGTCTCGGCAGGTGTGGGTCTGGGATGGGTTCTGACCTCTACCTGGCACCTGTTCTGTCATTGCCTCCATATGTCAAGGGAATCTCAGCCCATATGAGCATTTCCAAATTGCTCTGGCCTGAGGCCAGACTTGGAAATGGCAAGAGTGATGTTAAGGAGGAATGTTGTGAGGGTCACTTGAAGGGATGCGGGTGGTCTGAGGTTGGAGGAACCCACAGCTGCCCCTTCTAGAAGCCTTGCTGGCTCCCCAGGCATGGTTTCAGAAAGGCCCTAGTTGGCTTGTTTTCATATCTCTCTCATATTTCCTCCTCCAGTTTTGTTTTTGTTACCTTGTTAAAGGCTTCATGCTCATGGATTTTTAAAAAAGCAGTATTGATTTTTTGTTTTGAAGAACAAAACCATGGTAATCTGGTGCAGTTACTTCAAGACACATACCAGCTAACCTTTATCAAGAAATCGAAGGCAGGAGTTCATAGGGAATCTATGGACCCCGTGAAATTAAATGCAGAATGTTCCATTTAATGTGTGCTTAAATGCATTTTTCTAAGGAAAGACTTCCATAGCATTCAGCAAATTCCCATAGGCATTTGGTGGCCCTTCTGCAAAGTGTGCCCTCCAATACATCTTTCCCATCTTTCGTTCAAGGACTGGCTTTGCTTACTGTACATCCTTATCAATTTCTGAACCATGTCCTTTGTTGAAGAGTCAAAGAAAAGGAGACCTTGAAAATGACCTCTTATTACTGCAGAATTAGGGCATGGCCATCTGCCCTGTCCCTACCCCAACGCTGGCAGGGTTGTGAGGCAGGATGACTGCTTCTTTAACCGGGATGTTGTGTCTAACCCTGGGCTACGCACCCTGGGTACCTTATCTCAATTAATTCTCACCATTGTCCTGCAAGGTAGGCCGTAAAGATTAAACTAAAATGATGGTTTAAACTATTAAACACAAGACCTGGGCCTACCACTTACATCTGCCAGATTCCAAAGCCAGTGCTCTTTCAATATACTCAAGGAACAAAAACACCAACTCTTATTTTTCTTAGCACTCACTAAGAGGACATCCTCTTGCCTGCTCCCTTTTTCTTGTTCATCCTGTGGTGCCATAAGTCATCCCAAAGCCTAAATAGTGCCCGGGGCACGCCTTCAGCTCATCTTTTCATGGGAGGCAGAGAACTATCTCGTTTTTGGGGGAGTTCTCAGAAGGCGCTCAGTCTCAGCCAAGACCTACTTCTAGAAGTGAAGACTGGAAGCTGTGGCCTTCTTGCCTGCAGAGACTCAGCTGGAGAAAGAAAAGTAACAGAGACAGTATTAACAAGCACAACCCATCTGTTATCTGACTTAAAATTAGAAATAATAATTAAAGTAATCATAGATACAAGGTGTTTTTAATGTAGTCACATTGGCATGAAAAATATAAACATGAAACTCGGGGATTTTAATTCTGCGAGTGTAATTTGCATGTAATGCTATGAATATCATCAATTAAGAACATAAATTGCTGTGGCTGTGCTCTGGTGGCATTTTGAGAGGGTGTTTATTATCCTCCCATGCTTCTCCATCGGTCTGTGATAACTGTGAACAAAAGATAAAACCCAGGTATACTTCCTGTGATACAGGTTCCAGATGGCACTAGCTGAAGACACCTGCTCCCAGGGTGGCCCTATGGCTTTTTGGACACAAGCCATGGAGTTTATTTTTACTGCTATAGTGACTCAGTAATATACCATTGGTCTGGAGAGATTTGGCTTTAGCCTTCCCTCTGCTGTATTTTGACCTCTTCCTATCTCAAGTTTCTTGTTTTTTTTCTAGCCATTGCACGAGGTGGTTGTGAAGATGAGTGCCCGAGAGATTTAAGAACAGTCAGTTCTCTTGGGTCAAAGGAGTGATGTCTCTTTAGGTAATATTTTTGCAGCATAAAGAGCAAGTTATTGGATATCCGAGACATGATTATTTGACCAAAGAAAGTTACTGAACTTTCTCAGTTTCCTCTTTTGGGCACGATTAGATCATTCAAATTACTGAGTTGTATTTTAAGTGAGCAAAAATAGATCTAGTATCTAGCATAGTTATAGCACCTGGGTGTTCAGGAAGTGTACAACTCTTTTCTCTTCAAAGCCCCTTACCTCCCCAAAGGCCCCAGCCTAAACAGAACCTTTGGATTGGCTAGAAGGGCAGTAGAAACGAATCTGTTTCTCAAACTCATTGCCAAGCTTAAAAATGCTCTAGTTCTGGAGATGGCCAGATAAATGCACAGAAATGCCAAAATAAATTTATCTGTGTATGTAAGTATATGTAAATCTGGGTTCCACCTAATGAGATGCAGCTGGCCTTGATGACTTCAGACCGTTTGGGTCTGATTTTAAGACCTCAAGATGAGAAAAGATAGAGTAATAGCATATATTTGGAGCAGAAAGCTTCAGCAGCTGTCTTGAAGGCTTTTTTTTTTCCTTCTCTTTTTTAATGAGTTCCTTTAATTTCAAGCAAAATTCTGGGTAGATATTGCTCAGCTACACAGAGAGTGCTTATTGGGCACTAACTATTAATGGATGAAAATCCTGCCAGTTACCCTTTTATACATCTTCAGTATAAAACAAAGCTTAGTGTGGATTGTCAGCTAAGAATTGATCTAGGATCCAATTCCATCAAAGAAGTGTGAGTATTTTTAGAAGTAACACTCACCCTTGTACAGCATCAGGTGATATGTAATGCCAACTGTTTATGAAAAATCCATGTTTAATTAATTTCTAGAAAATTGTTTTTTTCTTCTAATGTCTTCTGTCCATCAAACTGTATAAAACCTCACCAAGTTTCAAGATGTGGCCTTTGCCGAGGATTTAGAGAGAAATTGAGATGTTGGCCTCTAGAATACAGGAGCGTGTGGTGTTTGGACAGGAAGGAGCATTAGGCTAGACAACAGGAGACTTGGGCTCCAACCCCTGTTCAGCCTTTTATGAGATTTGTGATCTGGGCCTTCTCCCCTTAGACTGTCCAATTATTAAATAAAGTGGATATATGATCTGCAAAATTCTGTCACATTTTAATTCCAGTAAATTATTATTACTGTTTCATGATAGAAATGAAGTACTGTATGTAAGAGTATCTCTTAAAATCATGAAATTATGTCCATTACAGTCATGCAACTTGGGTGGTTCTGGAGGCTAGTTGGAAAGAAATGTGATTTAAAGGATCAGATATTGATTTTTGGGGAGTCCAGTACTATATTCTTGCCATGTTCAGTTTAATGAATCCCCCTGTTAAATACTCAAAGAGCACGTTCCTTTTTTTATTTATCCAGGTTTCACTTTCCATTAATGGTCCAATATAAGGTCCACTTTCTGCATGTACCTATGACCAGGTGTTTCAATCCAGTGAAGTCCTGTATCTGTTCATGCCACTGATTTGGACTTTCAGGTGCTTCCATAAATATTTCTTTCTGCCTATATCATGACTGATAAAACTGTGGTTCCCAGAACACCCACCATAGAATCACCTGGAAGTGCTTGATGAAAGTGCAGATTCCTTGTTCACACCCCATTCTTATTGGAGCCGAGTGTCCTGGGGTAAATCACAGGAATCCTCGTGTTTAGAAAGCTCCCCATGTGACTCTCAAATTTAAACCTGCCTCAGAAGCACAATCTTTGGGAACAGGAACACTGCCTTTGTTCATGTTCTTTGGGATCTAACACACATCTGAGCAAGTGAATCATTTCATGAAGATTGATTTATGGTAGCTCATTGGAAGAGTAAAACATATATTTACCAGCCCATTTGTAACTGAAGGCTTTGAAATATTTATTGAATGAATGATGGTACCTAGGTGATGCAGGTCATTTTTTTTTTCATTCACAAATTTCTGACATATTACTTTTCATTTCACAGTCTTCCAAACACAAAGTATATCTGTAAATGGTAGAGCAATGAGTGTATTTTGAATATTTCTGGGTACTGCTCTGGTTGTGCACTGGTATCTTTTTGACCGTGTATTCACAAATGCACTACTCCCTTTGCGAGAAGCTTGTAGTAGAGCTTGTGCACAGGGATTGTGTTAAGAGGGCAGTCAAGTGGACTGATTGGGAAGGACAGGAAGTGGTGGGTGAGTAAAAAGCAGAAGGCTCAGTCACTGGCTCCTTGCTCTGTCTCATTGTTTTAAGAGCTTTGTGGAGGTTACATAATACCAGTGGGGCTTAGAGACTAGGAAAGGCCATAGATTCACTGATTAAGGAATTACTGCTAATTAACAGTTAAGCTGGAACTCAAATATTTCCTTGGTGTATTGTTTAATGATATAATGTCAGGGGCTTCCAATCCCATTTGGCAGGAGTGGGAGGCTGGTTCTGAGGCTTTGTGGGCAAGGCAGGGCTGGACCAGTGCTTGTCCTGCAGTAATTTGCCCGTAATGACTTTGGATTGATTCAGTCCCTCTCATTGTTTAGGAACTTGGGTATTCAGTATACAGACCAAATCAGAATGATGGGAACGGAAGATAGATAGCAGTTTATTTAATGTACAATTTTTGCTAACTTTTAAAAAGTGCCCAGAGCCTATGTGTGCAGTGATTGCTTGATATTGTAGTTTGAATTGGAGCTATGGCAATAACTTAATCCTTGAAAATGTTCTGTTAATAAAACAAGCCTAAAAATGTGAAACCTATAAACTTAATGGCTAATAATGAACACATAGCAGGCTCTTTGCTGTTCTCACGTTTCTTCTAAGTAATTCTATTTTGGCAGTACAATTTGTTTTTGAAAAACATAAAAGAATAGATGTAATTTTTAATTAATTCTTCAGCGAGCAAAATGGATACTATTCAGCGAGCAAAATGGATACTATACATCTTTATCGCCCCTAAAATTCACAACTCCCTCTCCACAGTTGATGTTTATGATGTAACGTAAATCCCCCCCTTTTTTAAAAAAGCCCTCTGGGTCTTAGTTACTCATCTTTAAAATGAGAGTTTTGTATCAAGTTGATTTTACAGCTGTCTTCCAGCTCTAATAGAGTTTGGGTAAAAGGCTGTGTTTTCCAAATAGATAATCGGTATAACTAAGGTCACACTTTATTTCCAATGTTTTATATCTCTTTACATCTATAATAAATTTCATTCACAAATTTCTAATATACCACCTTTTATTTTATAACCATTATCCAAAAAACAGAATTTATCTGTGTTAGAGTAGTGGTGAATATTGAATAATTCTGGATTCTGCTTTGGTGTTCACAGGTGTCATGGACCTTGGATTCACAAACAGACCACTCACTTTGTGAGAAGCTTGAAGAAGAGCATGGGCACAGGGTCTCAGCATTAGGAGGGCTTATTCTTTTTCTCTCTCACTCTTTCTCCTTCTCCTTCTTTTTCCCCATTCCCTTTTCTTGGATTTACTGAAAACATAATCTTCTAATTTAGTCGAATTGCTATAGAATATCTCTAAATGTCAAGTTGAGCTTGGATTTTTAAATAAATTATTTGTATTTCAAAGTTGGACCGACAGCAGCTTCACAAATTCCGTGAAAACTCCCAAAGGTGAATTTATGTGTCTTGCCATTCTTTGCACTGTTGACCAGTTCCCTCTCAGGTTTCCATGCAGTGACAAGGGCTGAGGTGAGAGGCAAGGTTTGTGCAGAAGAGTCTGTGCACACAGGCCTCTGGAAACCTTGGCCACAGCTCATTCCTGGCCCTGCCACAGATGGCCTTTGTGACTGGAGAGGTCATTGAATGCCTCCTGGCCTTTGTTTCACTCATCAGAAAATGAGAAAGTTGTACTAGGTAAGTGTTAGCATACATGATCTAATGGTAACCTTTGGTGCTTCAGGCTACTAAAGTGACTTCTCAGTTGGCAAAGAAAAATCATACTAACTATAGTTTGAATATAATACAAACATTTTGGTTCACTAAAATTTGGCATTCCAAATATGAAATAGAATAAATCCATGGCTCCACATTGGGTGTGCAAGATGGTATGTAGAGGTGGAGGAAAAAATTTAGAACTTAATATTTCTATTTTTCAAACTTCAAAAATTTGTTTTTGTGTTTTGAATAATACAGTAGGGTGTATGTTGTTTATACATAAAAATATCAGGGGCCTGCATGTTCAGATTTTTTACTGAATGGGGTTTGCATTTAAAGTTCAGAAACCACTAGAATGGATTATAGTTCTTTTTACCCAGAAGGGTATTCCAGCTTCTAATTATTAAACAATAGGGCCTCCTGCTTTTATTTGGGAAAGATTAATAGAAAAGAATTGGTTTGGGTGTGTCCAACTCAGCAGATTTACTGTGTTTCTGGGCAAATTGAAAGGGAAATGGGTTTTAAGGATACAATTCTCGTCTTCATAACATACAGTTAAAATAAAAGCAACAACAGCTTAAGGGTTCTGACACCCTCTCCTGTCCAGGACTTTGTGTTTACCTTGGCAAAGGGCGCACTTGCTGGCTCTCTTGCCATTGTTTACTGGATTTTATTTTAATGCACGCCAACCTTACAAAATTCCTGGCATTTCTGTAGATGGAAGATACAAAGCCTTAGTTTGTAGGTAAGTGGTTCCATGTTGGCGAAAATGAAGCCCCGCCATGCTGGCTGTTCACAGCTGGTGTCTGTCCTACCACGCTGGCAACACTGCTGCTCAGGCAAGGCTTTGGACGTACCAGGGCTGTTTGTTTGGAATCCTACCCCTCAGCATAGTATCTTGAGTTTGGTGGGAATTTAAAATATCCTTTATTTTACCCCCACTTTCTACTGTCCTCTGTAAACAGGCATCAGTTTTCTGTACTTTTTCTGAAGATGAATTTTTTTATTTCCCAGTCATTACCTGGAATTGGCTTATTGAGGACTTCAGGGCTGCTCTTTGCTATAGCATGCTCATGTTGACATTTTAAAAATCACTTTCAACAATGACATTACTTTGTTTCAGTTTTGACGCTAACCTGAAAATTCCTTTTGGGAAATGTTAAAGTCCTAACTTTCTTGGCAAAAGAGTCTTCTTTTTAGGGCTGAGAACTGCTTTTTTATGGTTGTTCTTGGAAGGATTTAAGTTTTATTGAAGTATATCATTCATACATGAACATACAAACAATAAGTATATAATAAAAGTTGTGAACTTACAAAACAAACATGCGTATCATCATACAGGACTCCCATACATCACCCCACCACCAACACCTTGCATTATGGTGAAACATTTGTGACAAACTATGAAAGAGCATCATCAAGCTATTACTACTAACTAGAACTCATATCTTACATTTGGTGTATTTTCCCCAACCCACCTGATTATTAACACCTTGTATCTGTATTATATATTTGTTATAGTTCATGAGAGAGTGTTCTCATATTTGTCCTATTAACCACAGTCTGTCATCCACCACTGGATTCCCTGTGTTATACAGTCCATGCTTTGTATAGTCCATTCAACATGTACACTCAGTGGCTCTCATTTTCATCAGAGTTGTGCTGTCATCACCTCAGTCAATTTTAGAATGTTTTCATTACTCCAAAAGGAAAAATCCCATACCTCCTTATACCTCCCTATTTTTGTCCCTTAGAATTGATACATCTTCTTTGGCACTGCTGCTGAAATATTACAATCTTACGGTTAACTATTGTCCATAAATTACATTAGTTGTAATTTTCCCTTATATCACCATATTCTTAACACTTTGTAATAGAAGAACATTCTTATATTTATACTATTAACCGCAGTCTTCATCTTGAGGTCTTTCTTAACCACATACAACATTATTTCCTCTATAAATTTATGGGAGACAATCAATGAAAGGGTCAACGTAACACTAATTAGTGAATGCCATTTGTTCTAATGTTGACCGAAATTGTCTTTGAATTAGGAAAGATTTAAAAAAAAAATGACCAAATTATAGTTCCAAAAAATGTAAAATGTTACAAATTGTTCTTTGATTATAAAAGCAAGCAACCTTCATGACAGTAAGGAAAAACAGTATAAAAGTCACAAACTCTAACACAACTCTTACGTATTTTTGTGTATTCTCTTCATCTTTGTTGACATAGGTACAAGTCATTTATTTGAACTAGAGTAGTTCTTTTGTATTTCTGATTTCTACTTGCTATTTGTAGTTCATCACTATTTTGAGTTTTCCACATACTGTACAAAATAACACTGTGTTGGATGCATAATGGTCTTTCCAATTGATTTATTGTAACCCTTCTCATATTGTTAGACTTTAGATTGTTTCCAGTTTTTTGACATTACAGATAATGTTGCAGGGAACATTTTTTTGCCTATGGCATTTTCCTTTATTGGATTACTTCCTTAAATTAAATTCTCAAGAATGGAATTTATGGGTCAGAGTTACTTTGAATGGACCTGATACAATATTCTGTTTTAGATTTTTAGAAATAGTTTTTCTTCTTCCAACTGACCAGAGCACATGACAGGTGGAGTTTTCGGTTTAGTGCTTTGAGGAGTCAGAACTGCATGAGTTTAAATAGCTCAGTTCCTATTTAAATAGGAACCCAGTGCTCCTAATGCATCCTTGTTATTTGGAGTCTACCTGGAAGTAATTCTGCCAGAGGTTTCTGCTAATTAAGTTGAATTGGTTCAGTTTTCGCTGATAGCTGGTTATGGGCTTTTAATCCTTGATGCAGATTCCTGGAAAAATGGTTTCAATAAAAAGGAAGGATGTTAGCCTGAGGACAAAGGTAGTCTGGAGTTTTGCAGAAGAGCTGCCAGTGTTAATCAGCCATCATTTGGAGCTTGCCAGCTTTGCCTTTTCTCTTTCCTGGGCAAGTCCCATTGGATTTGACAATGCTTTCCACCAACTGCCAACAGAGGCTTTTCTGCCCCTTCTGGTGTAGGCCTTGCCTTTCAGGTGCGTCTTGACCTCAGTGGATGGAGGATGGGGCAGGGACTGGGCCGTCTGGGACCTTTGATTTCACAGCCATGGGAGGGTATCAGTGGAAAAGTACTCTGTGGTGAATGTGGCTACCAGTCTTGCCTGCCGGGAGTGGACTAGATATTTCTAGAGGTCACTTGTACTCCCTTGGTATGGTTAAACACTGCTGTGAATGGTTGTATTGCCACCAGTAACATTAGACTCTCTTGAGAAATCATGTAAACATGGAGATAACTGTTTAAAATGTTGTATTAAATGATGTATTAGTTTCCCAGCTGCTAAAATAAATGCCTTACAATGGGTTGGCTTAACAAGAGGAATTTATTAGCTCACAGTTTCAGAGGCTAGAAGGCTTGCCTCCTCCCAGGCTTGGTATCTTCTGACTGTCCAGCAATCTCTGGGGTTCCTTGGCTTTTCTGTCACATGGCAGCATCTTCCCTTTTTCCTTCCAGATTCTGTTAACTTTTCAGCTTCTGACTGCTCCCTACTGCTTCTTTCTCTGTAGGGCCTCCAGCAATAGGATTAAGATAAGATTAAAACCCATCCTTATTCAATTGGACCCTACCCTAACAGAAGTAAGGTTATCAAAAGCTCCTGTTTACATTGGGCTCACACCCACAGGAATGGTTTAAGATTAAGGGCATGTTTTTTTGGAGTACATATCTTCAAGCCATCACAAATGATAAAACAATACAAACTGGTCTAGACACTGCAAATATTCTTATATCTTTGCATATGGTCAGAATAATGCAAGAAAATAGGGTAATAGGGTCTGGTGAGATTAAGGGGGAATTTCTCAATCTTTTTTTTTCTCTCTCCAAATTGTGTTTTAGGGTTTTAGCACATTCTCAATTGAGTTTTGAGGTTATTTTTGAAAATTAGACATGTTGGAGTAAGGTCTCTGAAATGAAATTGAATGAAGAGAATTTGATCTTCTGGTTAAAGACCTGGGAAATGGAGAGGTTAACAGAAGGTTTTTGTCTGTGTGCCTTTTGGAGCTGAATGTAACACTTGTGCCCTTTTTGGTGTATGTACATGTGATTATAGTCTAAGATCTTTCTAGGGAGGAAGTAGGTCTTTGGTTAAAAGAAATTTCCTAAGTATCCAAATACCTTCAAAAAGCCAAAGGAAAGCTTTGGCATGTCCAAGTGTGCCTTCATGGCCCCTTGTCTGCCCTTTCTGCATGTTCTCCATCTCCATGATGCATACCTTGCATTTCTGGTTAATCTCTTCCTGTTCACAAATGCTCCCATCCCAGGTCTGTACACTTGTATGAGACAGTGGAGCATAGAGGTCAAGAGTGGTGGTTCTCTACTGACTCAAAATGCTCAAGTTTGAGTCCTGGCTGTAAGAATTTGGCCTCTCTAAGACTGTTCATTATCTGTACAGTGGAGACCACAATAGTACAGCCCCCACCCCCAACAAGGTTGTTGTGAGGATTAATGCTAGCGAAGCCTGGAACACAGTGCCCAATACATAGTACAGTTATGATGATGATGATGCCTATGATAAATCTTTTAGGGTGGTTGAATTATTTTTCTCATTACCTGTTGTATCAGTCAGGGTTCTCCAGAGAAACAGAAACAGATATATGTTTGTGTGCATGGGTGTGTTTCCAGCAACCCCTGTTCTACCTATGCCTAGGATAATACAGGCACATTGTCACTTAGGAGAGTCTTAGCTTCATGTCTTAGTTCTGCTACTAATTTTTGTGACTTGGGAAAATCACTTAAACCTTTCTAGTCCTCTTTCTTTATAGCTAATTCTGAGGTTACGCTAGCTTTCATTTTCTCTCCTTTTACCTTTGTTTTGGTTGGGCTTTTTATTCAGGGCCTTTTTACTTCTCCAGTGAAAGTAGCAGAAAAGATAACGTTGGACACTTTATCTCAGCCAGTCAACAAATTTTTAAAAAAATATTAATTTAATTTTCCCTCAACCGCTGCCCCCCAGCACTGGGAACTGAACCCGGGACCTCCCATGTGGGAGGCAGGCACCCAATTGCTTGAACCACATCTGCTTCCCAGTCAACAAATTTTGAGCACCAGTTAGATTCTAGGTATACTTCTGGGTACTGGGAATTACAGAACTTAACAATGCAGGCATGCCCTGGGCCTCGTGGAACTTGCAGCAGATACTCTCATTCATGGCGTGACGCATGCCTCTTTGGGGAAGCACAGGGTCCATGCAGGTACTCATTTGACTTCTCTAATTGGGATGAAGTGGAAGAAGAGAGGGATGGTGACTGAAATGGTCACCCAGCTCAGAGTCAGGAGGTCTGGGGTTGAACTGCTGTATCTTAAAAAGCTTGACTTAATTCAGTAATCATGTAAGTTCCTGAAAGTTGCCCAGCACCTGTTTCCTGGGGACAGGGGTGCCCAGTTCCTGCCCTGTCCTAGTGGAGCTGGGAAGACAATTGCATGCTGTGAAGGGAGGTCCAGGGTGCTATGAGTATACACAATAGGGGAATCCCACTATCCCACTGGTCTGGGGTGTTCTCTGTGGAAAGTCTCTTGTAGTCAGCTGTGATGACCCTGGAAACACAGGGGCAAAGGAGAAAATGAGGGGACCCTTTAAGGCTTTCTGAGGATTTTCTTTGGTTATTCTGAAATGGTGTTGAAGAGCAGTACTGGAAGCTTTGGAAGGATGAAAGCCACACAAAGAATGGCAGTTGCTATTTTCTGTTGCTGCCAATTTTTTTTTTTTTTTTTTAGCCTGGTGATGGCAGCAAGTAGCTAAGAGGTCCTGAAGGCAGTGGGTGAGCTCTGAGTGGGCACATATGACCTGCCAAGGCACCCAAGCATAATGGCACTGATGCTTTACTCCCTTAGCATGTTTGGCCATCTTATCCCTTGTTTCCTTGCTATGCTTTTCATAGAATGTTAACTGGGGTTGGATCTCCGGGGTGTGTGTGTGTGTGTGTGTGTGTACTCACGTGTGTGCTTTCCTGTGCAAGTGCTTATGTATGGAGTATTACTATTGTGGTTTTAAAAAAAAAATAGCTCCATAAAAAGAAGGATTTAGTACAAGGCAACCTTGAATTGAAAAGCCTAAACTGCATTTTATTGCTATATTTCCAGGACCCAGTCTAGAACCTAGGGGCTGAATGGAAGTGTTAAATAATAGATAGAAGGCCTTTGTCATGAACAACCTGCCCAAATTGTCTGGAATTCCCAAAATTTATCCCACACCAAAACTCCTATCTTTCCAAATAAAGTTTATTTCCCTTTCAGCTAAACTATCTGTGTAAAGAAACCGTATCATGTAAAACAGCATGGTATAGCCTGGATCCATCTTTCTATTTTCCATGTTGAACATAACTGCAAAATACCTTCTTTACTACTGGAATCATGTCATGATACAACTTCTAGAAGTTTAGCTGTTTTTATAAATGAAAGGAAATTAGATATTTTCTTTTGGTCCAGGAAGATAATTTCCCCAACGTGTAGGCTTACTAGCCATAGAGTTAATAACCCTTACCCTAACATAAGTCAAATATTTATCCTATACTAGAAAACAATTCAAAGTGGACATTTAATTCAAAATTGTTTCTCCTGTGTCCACTGAGCTGGCACTAGTTACCTTTTCCTTGGCATAGTCTTTAAAGCCAAAACCAAAACTAAGACCAGCTGTCTCTGTTTATTGTTGAAAAAGTGCCTGCATTGCTCTTCCTGGGTGGTTTTATTTTTTAAATTTAAAAATTTTTTAAATTTTTTGTGGTTTTAAATTCATAGTTTTTCTAGTATGTTGGACACTAGGGCAGAAGGGTGGTCTTTAGTCACTTTATACATATGAATGGGTTGATAATTGCTAAAGTTTATTCTATTTTACTTATAGTACAATACCTGCTGTAATTTGCTGATTGCCTGGAAGAAAAAGAATTAGAAAGGTGAACTTAGTGCATGAAGTATTTGTTGCTTGAATGGTTTCTCCTTAGTAGGCTTGTCTTCTGAGGAGAATGGAAGTTTTGGGACAGGGCTTTTGAGAAATGGTGGCCTTTTGGTTAGATAGCTTTTGGACATCAGCACAAACACTTAGGGGTTGATTCAAGTAATGTTACATTTTAGCCCTTCCCTTAAAACATATCACACCTTGAGCTAATAAGGATTAGTACTTGATTAAGTGTTGCTGGTAATTAGAGAATGGTTGGGATGGGCCCATCAGAAGAGAGACAATCCAATTAAAACATGGGCAAAAGATTTGAATAGACAAGGCATTGAAAGAAGATATGTAAGTGGCTAATAAGCACGTGAAAAAATGTTCACCGTCAGTAGATATCTGAGAACTGTGTACTGAAGTCGCAATGAGATAACACTACACATCCACTAGAATGGCTTAAGTTAAAAAGGCTACCAATATAATACTAATAGAGGGTGTTAATAATTGGATGGGTTGGTAGAAAAATACACCAAATGTAAGATGTGGGCTATAGTTAGTAGTAATATTTTGAAGGTGCTTTTTCATAGT
This sequence comes from Cabassous unicinctus, assembly GCA_029593785.1. NCBI lineage: Eukaryota > Metazoa > Chordata > Mammalia > Cingulata > Chlamyphoridae > Cabassous > Cabassous unicinctus. The sequence continues at coordinate 13,003 of JAQZBX010017413.1, read as the reverse complement.
TTGTAACATATGTTTCACCACAATGCAAGGTGTTGGTGGTGGGGAGATGTATGGGAGCCTGGGGTGATGTTATGCATGTTTGTTTTGTAAATTCACAAATTTTGCTATACATTTATTGTTTATGGATGATCATGTATGAATGCTATACTTCAATAGAATTTTATTTAAAAAAAAAAAGGCTATTAGTACCAGATGTGTGAGAGGAGGTGGAACAACAGGAACCCTTATTTGTTGCTGATGGAAATGCAAATTAGAAAACAGTATGGCACTGTCTTATAAAGTTAAACATAAATTTGTTTTATGACTCAGAAATTATACTACTTGGTATTTTTCAAAGACATATGAAAACATCCACACAAAGACTTTTTTTTTTTTTTTTAGTAGTAATATTTTAATATTTAATTAATTGTAACAAAGGTCCTCACAAATGCAAACTAAATGTCAATAGGGTGGTATATAAGAATGTATACTTTCATAAATTTCTGTAAACCTACACATTTTCTAATAAAAAAATTAATATGACAGCCAAATTCTACCTGATTGATAGCATGTTTTTTTTTTTTAATTTTTTTTTATTTGTAAAATGATATATAAATACATATGCATATATATGTTTACATCAATGTTATTTGTTATATATATATATACATTTTATAAAGGTGCCTAGATTACCCAAATATTACTCAGAAACTATAGGGACAAAGACTTTTATATGATGTTTTAGCAGTGTTATTTATATGAGCTCCAAATTGGACACAGTCTAAATGTAATATGTTTGAACTATGGAGTTTACTCAACAATAACAAGGATTAAAGTATTAATACATGCAGTACATGTTGAACCTAATGAAGTTTAAAAACATTATGCTAAGTGAAGAGGCCAAACCCAAAACAATAATTACTGTATGATTACATTTATGTGAATTTCTAAAAAAGGCAAAACTAGTGATAGAAAGCCGTTCAGTGATTGCCTGGGCTAGGGGTTGGGAGATGGTATTGACTGCAAAGGGGTATGTTATGGATTGACTCACGTCCCCCACAAACACATGTTCAAGTCCTGTGGATGTGAAGTCAGTTGTAAGTTGGATCTTCAAAGATGCCGTTAGTTAAGATGAGGCTAAACTGAATCAGGGTGAGCCTTAATTCAATATGGCTAGAGACCTTATAAGCAGAGGAAATTTGGATACAGTAGCAGTAGGAGACAGAAGGAGACACATGGCCATGTGATGGGGGTAGAGATTGAGTTACGGATTGCTGGTAAGCCACCACCAGACACTACAGACTTCAGAGAACACATGGCTCTGCCGACACCTTGATTTTGGACTTCTAACCTCCAAAGCTGTGAGTCAATAAATTTCTGTTGTTTAAGCCAACCAAGCTGTGATGCTTTGTTACAGCGCTGGCCAACTAAGGGCATAAGGAGGGCTTTGGGGGTGATGGAATTATTGTATATTGATTATAGTGGAGGTTATAAGGAAGTATACAACTATAAAAATTGATCAAACTATACAATTAAAATGAGTGAATTTATTATACTTGTAATTAATTAGTGAAGTTATGAATTATACCTCAATAAAGCTAAAACAAACAATATATAGCCTCTGCCAGTTTATCTTGATTCTACTAAAGAGCATTCTGTGGCATTTCTTAAGTAAATATGATAATAAAGGGTAATACTTCTAAGTAGTTTATACTCTTGTTCTTTAATCATTATATGACTAGAGAATTTGGAAAGAGGTTACTTTTTCCCCTGCCTCCCTCCCTCCCTTCCCTTCCTTATTAATCCATTTTGCAGGCCCGTTATTTTCCCCAAGAGCATTATTTCTTAATATTAAAAGACTAGTCAGGTTTGTGGGACACGTTTTCTGTGTTGAAGTAGGGAGTTTGTACTTCATAATTTTAGAGAAAACCAACAACATTTGAATTCATTTGAAAGACCCTGTCTTGACAGGTTTTCTCCTGTGAGTCGGGCACGGGAATGTTCGCCTTGCCAGGCTCTCCTTGATGGGACAGAGATGTCTGGGCCCCAAGCAGCATCCCTCAGGGCCTCAGGAAGACTGGCTGCTGCTGTGCTGTGCTTCCCCATAAAGCTTCTGACTCAGAGCCAAGGCCTGGGGAGGTTTTGAAAGGTTTCGTTGAAATTTTTGAAATGTTTACCTATTGTGACTATTTCATTTATACATTTACTTAATATTATTGTGTCTTTGAAATGACGCCGGTATAATACACATATTCGGATCAGTGTTAACATGTCAGATCTAATAAGCTATTTTTTTTTTCTTTTAACATATTGTCTAATGTAGCATAACAGCTAATTGAACTTATTTAGTTGAATTCCTGGGAGAAATGGAAATAGAGAAAAGCTTGCCTTTAGAGACTGTCTAAATTTATCTATAAATTCTAAATTCACATATAAATTCTATGTAGAATAATGGAATTGAATTTAGATGTGGAATTATATAAACCTTTTGATTATATCAAAGTTGGCATTTTTTTTAAACCTGATTGAGTTCCCTTTAAAAAATGATTATTATGCTTTGATAAATGGGTGGATGCTGATTATTTGATTCCCTTTCTGCTTGAGTTGAGTATTACTTCTCAGCTTTCTGATCCTGGTATTCAGTGCTTCCAGGCAAATAGCTCTTCCACTCAACCTGAAGATACACTCAGTGACCATCTCCTCACTGCTCCTGGAGCCCATATTGTGTGTGGCATCAGGTCAGGGCAAGGAGGCATCAATGAGATCCCATAAGTGCTTCAAACTCAGGTTCTTGTTTTCTAAAGATCTGGGGTTAATAGGTCACAGACTCCTCCTTTAAGTTGATTTGGAAAATAAATATCTTTTAAGAAAAGATGGAATAGTCTCTTATCACTAATATATTTTTGTTTCTCCAGTGTGCATATCACTACACAAGGTATTGTGAAGGAGGACTAAAATAGATAACACACAGTGTGTGCTTTGTGTGCCACACATTGCTAAGTGCTTAAGGTGGGTGATTTCATTTAGTCTTCACAACAGCTTTATGGGAGAGCTATTCTTACTGTTACTTGTTTCTCTCTCTCTCTCTCACACACACAACACACTTTAAGGAAAGTACTGTTTCAGATGATGCAAGTGGTGGAGCTGGCATTCAAATTCAGACCACATTGCTGGTGTTCTTAGTTCCCACAATTAACGTTCAAAGTCTCAACTTTCTCATCTGTAGGTTGGGGATAATAATATCTAACTCATTAGCTTGTTGAAAGGATTAAATAAAATAATGCAATAAATCATTCAGTGTACCACATAGTAAGCACTTGATGGTAATAATTACTTTGGCTGCCATTGTGGAGAGATGATAAAGATTGAAGTAATATATATAAATCATTTAGCACAGAGTTTGTTATGTAAGTACTCAAGCAGCCTTTAAATTGGACCTTGAAAATTGACAACCCATGTTTTGAATTAAACAATTCACTTTCACAGATTCTGCATTCTGATTTGGTTATTAGGACTCTATTTTGAGTATAGTTTAAATGAAAATAATAATTAATAATTGGATGATACAAATGAATCTGTACTAATGTAAGATATTTAAAAGGACTGTGGGAAAGTGTCATAAATGTGCTTTTTCTACTCCAAATGAAAAATTAGTTTTCTGTGTGCCTATTTAACTTACCCAAATGAATTTATGCCATTAGGCTTGCTTCAAATGAGGCAACACAGTTTTCTTTTGATAAAAATGTATATATTGCATCATTCCAGGCATAAGAAAAGTAATATTTTTCATTATTTTTTAAAAAGCTTGTGTGATACTCTTTTTTTCTCAGAGATGTCTTAAGTTCAGATGCCTGAATTTTGGGCATAGCCCAAACCAATTTGTTTCACATCTATTGTAACAGAGAGAAATGAGGAAGAAATCAGAGTTAACAGTTTGACAGGTTTGTACCAAAATGGTATTTAATATATCCAGATGTTCTATCTACAAAAAAATGTAGAATGACTCACACTTTAAATTAATCTAAAACAAAAATCTTCACATCCAGCACTTTTTATTTAGTGTCCCACACATTTCTAATAATACTGATAACTGCATCTTCCCTGGAGAGAGTAAAGTTGACATCATACCAACTCTGATTAGAATGTTAACTAAAACCAACAGCTGAAATGATTTTATTTTCATTCATATTTTCAACTCGAATTTGGAATAAAATATCATATGTGATATGTATTAATATAAAATAAATAAAATGTGATTACTGCCAGGATTTTATACTAGAAATAAAAGACGTTCTTATAACAATGTGAATTACACAAAAGAACCTGAAATATGGTCTGTGTGTTCCTCAAACCTTAATCATTGAACAGTATTTGAGGTGATATTCACTTGATGTTTTCATGGTCAAAAAACTAAAGCATATTTTTGTGAAAACATAGATAAATGGTAATATAAAGAATAAAGCAGACCTGAATACATTATAGACTCTGGTCTTATTTGGAACATATTAAATATGTGAAATTCCTCATGATATATCCTTATTTTAGAGCATCTTAAGCTTCCACTTTATCTCATAGGAGCTCACGGAATACACAATTTCCTTCCCTTCACTGGTCACCCTGGTGTCCTAATGCTAGAACCATAAGAATTTCCCCAAGCTTGGATTCTGACACCTTCTCACTGACCCCAGACCATTTCTCTGATTCTTCTTTTTCCTTTTTGCATGTGTCTGCCTATATGTGCATATACCATAGATAGTTAAATAGAAATGAAGAACGTGTATTCTGTTTCTTGACTTTGCTTTCTGATTCTTTTTTGTTAGTTTTTACTGAACTTAATTACTAAGGTGTAATTCTTTTTTTTATATCTAACAGGATAAGCCCCCTTTCCCTTTTGCTTTATTTTCTTCCAAAAAAGTCTTAGCTGTTAATTTTCTTTTATTCTTCTCTATATGGATTTTATGGGAAATGCACCAAAGTTAAACTTAATTTTAGGGAAATTTGACATCTTTACAATAACTCATCCCATCCATGAACATCTTTCCATTTATTCAAGGATTTTTAAATGTACTTTAAGTTTATAACATTTTGTCCTTGAGGATGTTGGGTAATCTTCATTAGGTTATTTCCTAGATACATTGTTTTTTTGTAGCTGTTATAATTAGTGCCTTATTTCCCTATTTTCTAATTGATTATGACAGGATAGAGGAACACTGTTGATTTTATGTATATTGGTTTTATAGCTGGCAACTTTGCAGAGCTCTCCCATTAGTCCTCCATTACCTTATTAGCTGCACCTCTTTGTTTTGCTTTTCAGTGCTCCATTGGTAATGAATTCTCTCAGCTTTTATCTAAAAAAGTCTTTATTTTGTCTTATCTTTAAAGATATTTTTGTTGGGTAAGGAATTCTAGGTTGATGGTTTTTTCCTTTCAGCACTTTAAAAAGAGATATCCTTTTCATATTTCAAATATTTTCTCATCTTTAATATTGATATTACAGAATTTGTTTGAAAGTCTTATTCGGGTGGTCCCCTCTCATTGCTTCTTTGGTTACTTTCCCTCTAGTTTTTGTTCTGTCTTTAAACCACCCAGAGTTTGCTCTTGTTTATGGTAGGAGGCAGGGTCTTTGCCATCTCTTCTCTCTCAGGAGTCTTGCCTGAGGCTATTCTAAATTAGTAGCCTTTCAAAATACCATTTGTAGTTTATTAATAAGCTTTTTTTTTTTGGTTTTACTCCTGTTCATTGATTTCTACCCATATCTTTATTCCCCTGCCTTCTTATTTCTTTGACTGTATTCTCTTGGTTGTTTCTTCTTCCATGAACCAAATTAAGTTTTTAAAATTTCTTTTGTAATCTTTATTTTCTATTAGAGGTATTTAAAGCTGAAAATTTCCTGCTAGTACTGTTTTAGGTGCATCCCATAAATAATTTTGGCATGAATTCTAACCCTGTCTTTATGCTTTAGGTATTTTGTAATTTCCCATATTATTTCTTCTTTAAATCACATTATCAATTATATTCATTATTTTTACATATATATTTATATAAATATGAATTTACACAAATAATAATTTGCCTGTATAACTATACCATTTCAGATAAATGGATCTCTTTTAATTCTTTGTTTCTACTTTTATTTTATTGACATCATCATAGTCTGAATTTATGTAATATTTGAGGGTTCTGTTTTGGTCTATGAAATGATCAAGATCTGTAAGTGATCCATGAGTGCTTAAGAATGAATAGCCTATGTTTCTAAAGTTATATATGTTAGGTGTTGTATCACTATTAATTATTACATTTTTTCCTATAATTCCTGAGAAGGGTGTCAATATGATATATAATTTAATATTGCTAATCATTTATTTAAATCTTCTAAGGGGAGCATATTAAATTATTCAACTAAAATAGTTGACTTTTCTCCCAGTAGATCTGTCACTTGTTTATTTAGAGGTGCTGTAATTAGGTATGTACACATCTGTGATTGTTGTATTTTTGTTTTGCATTGTTCCATTTACAAGTAGGCAAATCCCCTCTTTGTTTCCTATGATGTGTTTGGTTTTGAATTCTGTTTTATTTGATAGTGAGATCACTGCAGTGTTTTATGCTTTTCTTAGATTTTTTTAAATAACTTTAATCTTGATTGAGTCATGATTTTTAGAAAATTCAATCTGTGAATCTGTCTTTTGGTATTAAGTTTAATTCATTTACTTTTATTATAACCACTATTTTATCAAGCTTAATTTTATTATCTTATTTTGTCTTTTCTCTTTACCAAGCCTGGTTTTTTTTCCTTGCCTCTCAGTAAAAGGCCTTTCAATTTAATCTTGTATTTTTCTAAGATTTTGGAAATTCTTGATTATTATCCTTTAACTATTTTCTTCCATCTGTTACTTTTTTGTATTCTTCTGAGACTCCTACTAATACTTCTACTTCTAACCTCCAAGTCTTGTAACTCATTCTTTCCCCTCTTTCTCCCTTCTAGTTGTCACCTGGAAATTTCCTTGACCTGTTTTTCTCAGACACTGTTGAGTTGTTTGGGTTGTTGTCTTTCATTCAGAGTGCTTATGATCCTCAGATGCCCCATAATTTTCTCTGGACTCATTTCTAATTCCCCTAATATTATTTCACATGCCTTGGTTGGTACTGATGTCTACCTAGGAAATTTTAATGGAAAAAAGGGGAAACTACAAGAAAAGATAATTATAGGCCAATTTCATTCATGAACAGAGATACAGAGACTCTACAGATGATATTAGCTAACAGAATCAAACTGTGATAAAAATATTAAAACTAAGAATATGTCCTGACCATGTAGATTCTTAGGCCATGCTGCTCCAGTGTTTCCTTATTAATTGTTCTCACTGGTGACTGAGATTGAGAATGACTTGGCTTTTCTCTGAATGAAGAATTAAGACCCTCTCTGCAGCAAGAGTTGTATAACTTTCTGGGAAAACTTGTCTGGGGCTGGGTTTGTCCAGTAGGAAAAGCAGGAAGAAAGAGAATTCCAAATTATTGAATGCTTTCTATGTGTTAAGCTCTATGTTGGACACCATCATCCCATAGTTGTCTCCTTTAATTCCAACAAAAATCCTTGGAGAAATAAATAGCGGCCATTCCATTTTACAAATAAGCCTAGAGAGAGTAACTGAGTGAAGATGGCAAACAGCAAAGGTAGGAACAGAGTCTGAAAGGGAGTGGCTAGTTGTAGATTCTCTGGGCTGGCACAATCATGAAAAGGAGCATGGAAAAATCATAAGGCTTGAGATTATAGACTCACTGTGTAATGATATATGTGGGATGGGGTAAGGGAAGACTATTGTGTTGAAATGATGCAGAGAAAGCTGTATTAGAGCTCAGAGGGACTTACCTTTTAGACAGACGCATGAAGGGTGAAAAGCGGCTCAATTTAAGGGCAGGCAAATTAGGCTAGTTCTATAAAAGGAAAGGACAGACATTGCCACGGTGAACGTTCATGGTAGCATTTCACAAGAGGCCAGCATGAAGCGTACTTGATTACCTAGATAAAAAAAGAAATGACTAGGGTTTTTGTTTTGTTTTGTTTTTTTAACCCTAAGAAAGTAGTTGGGAAATCTTTTTACAGAGGAAGGCTTCTGCCATTATTCATTCTGCGTTTTAAATCTTGACTTTCCCCGGACTCTAATTAGCAGCTCACTGCTAGGCAGCATCAAGCCAAGGAGAGAGCGAGCTGTGGGAGGACAAGTAATCGAGATTCCTATGAGAATACTCTTCCTAATTTGGAGAAGAAGACCAGGGTGGAAAAATTAATTATTATCTGATTGTGCCTTTCTGCCACCCTCCAAACCTTGCTGCCCTGTTGAAGAATTAATTGTCCTTTCTCTGTATCTTTGTTCATATATCATCTTTACTATGGTGATTACAGTGTATTACTATTTCTGTTTTCTGTGTTAGTTCCCAGCACTCTAAATTGAAAAGGAGACTTTTAAATTTTTCAATATGTGTCCAGTGAAGCTTTGTTAACCAGATGAATGTATAAGCAGTAATTGAAAATGTAACAGTAGATATGAATCTTGCCTTTAGACAACTGAGGATTTTAATTTATTTATAGGATAGCTCTGTTCCTGAGCCAATGTGCCTGTCAGTAAGGCTAGTCCAAAAATATAGGTTAGAGCTCTGAGTGAATAGAATTTAATGATTAATATATATCATTATGTCTTGGAATCAGATAAGAGAGAATTGGAAAACATTTAGAAAGAAACATTTATGAAAATAAAAGTATAGATAATAATGAGTTTAATCACCATGACTAATAACCAGAGGCTAGTTTGAACGAGAAATAGCATGCTGAAGGGTGTGACAACACATTATTTTGTGACTAAAAGGTGGTATCCCACTGTAAGGATACTTTAAAAGTATAATCACAGAAAACGAGGTAATAGCAAAAAAGAAAAATAACCAACTTCTGGTAACATGTGAACATTTTCCATCTAAACTGATGATTTTAATGACAAAGATATGCTGCTCCCAGAGGAGGTGATAGGAGCTCTATAGTGAGGCTAAAAAAATCCTAGAAACATCATAGTTGAGTGTTCTGCAGATGTTCATAGATCATACAGTTCTTTGCAGTTCCTTTGAAAAATCCCTCAGCCGAGGGAGGTGATGAGAAGAATTTGATTAGCATGCATTTTCCTTTTCCTCTGGAAATGTTTCAGACACCTAAGAGGCTTGAAGCCAAGGTCCGTGTATGGAAAACCTTAAAGAGGAGAAAGAAAAGCCATATTTTAACAGGTCAAGGGACTTTAATTTAGTATAAACAAATACTCAGATGATTTTTCATTGCCTTGTCTTTCTGAATTCACATAATACTACTTTTCCCAAATAATTGTAAAGAATGACGTTGAGGAACATAAATACAGGCTTTTTTTTTTTTTTTTTTTTTTTTTCTCTGTCTCCCTACCAAACCTCTGGTGGAAAACTTGGGTATTTTACTGTATGATCTGACTTTACATCCCTGGTGTAAAGCTTTGGAAGAGGTGATCCTGTAGCTTGGGAACCAAGGCCATTCACATAAAACACACAACAAAATGATATAGTATTTCAAAGTATATTTTATATGATGAATTGATTTATGTACTTTGTAAGTTGAGTATGAATAGTCTCAATTTTCAAAAGTGATTTAAGGAAGAATTTATTTTATATTGCAGCTTAGAGACCCCAAACAAAAAAAACCAAATAGTATATATGTAAATGTATCATTTAAATTAAATGTGTTGAAATGGTGATTGAAGTACTTTATTTTTTACAATGGCTGACATGGTTGCTATTTTCATTCTGGACCTAACTACTCTGGCCTTACAGTTCTCTGCATGCTTTTTTCTTTTTTTAAAAAAACTTTTTAATTTGAAATAATTTTGAACTTATAAGGCAGTTGCAAAAGTAATACAAACCCCATACAGAGAACTCCAACATTCTCCTACTTCCCCAGATACCCAGATACTCAAATTTTAGCATTTTGCCACCTTTGCCATTCTTTCTTTCTTCTATCTCACCTGGTGTGATGGTTAGGCTAATGTGTCAACTCGGTCAGGTAATTGTGTCCAGGTGTTAGGTCCAGCAAGCACTGGGCTAATTGTAATACAAGAGCATTTATGGACTTTGGTCACCAGTGAGTTTACTGGGTGGATGGCTGATTACATCTGCATCAGTCAGGGAGACTGCCATCAGCAATGGGTGATGCTTTTATCCAATCAATTGAATTCCTTAAAAGGGGAAGTGATTTCAATTTCCCAGCTCATCTTTGGACTGCCAGCTTCTCCCAGAAACTCATCAAGGACCTTTCATCAGACTTTCATCGGAGCCCCTGGTTTGCAGCCTGCCTTCGGAACCTGGACTTGTGCATCCCCACAGTCGCGTGAAGGACTCTTATAAAATCTCATCTTATTGACAGATATCTCCTGTTGATTCTGTTTCTCGAGAGAACCCTGACTAATACAGCTTGGTACCAGGAGTGGGGTTCAAACCCACACAGACACATGTCCATTGGATGTGCTAGATCATATGGTCCAAGTGGTAGTGCAGCATGCACAGCAGCCTGGACCTGTCACAGGGCCTCTTATTCTGGTACCCAATCAAAACTAGCACCTATTCTGGTCACTCGGTAAATGGGCCGGAGTAGCACACCCAAATGAGGAATGTGTTGTCTCTAAAATCCGAAGAGGCCAACTAAGCGTTGTGCCTCTTTTTTGGTCGTAGGAGGGGCCAGGTACAACAGCTTATCCTTTACTTTAGAAGGGATATCTCGACAGGCCCCATACCACTGGACACCTAGAAATTTCACTGAGGTGAAAGGACCCTGTATTTTTGTTGGATTTATCTCCCAACCTCTCTCACGCAAATGCCTTACCAATAAATCTAGAGTCTTTGCTAGTTCTTGCTCAGTAAGGTCCTATCAACATGATATCATCAATATAATGGACCAGTGTAATGTCTCATGGGAGGGAGAGATGATCAAGGTCCCTGCGGACAATATTATGACATAGGTCTGGAGAGTTGGTATACCCCTGAGGCAGGACAGTGAAGGTATACTGCTGGCCTTGCCACCTGAAAGCAAACTCTTTCTGGTGGTCCTTACTAATGGCAATTGAGAAAAAAGCATTTGCCAGATCAACAGCTGCATACCAGGTACCAGGGGAAGTGTTGATTTGCTCAAGCAATGATACCACATCTGGGACAGCAGCTGCAATGGGAGTCACCAGTTGGTTAAGTTTATGATAATCTACTGTCATCCTCCAAGATCCATCTGTTTTCTGCACAGGCCAAATAGGAGAGGTGAATGGGGATGTGGTGGGAATCACCACCCCTGCATCCTTCAAATCCTTGATGGTGGCACTAATCTCTGCAATCCCTCCAGGAATCCGATATTGCCTTTGATTTACTATTTTGCTAGGCAGGGGCAGTTCTAGAGGCTTCCACTTGGCCTTTCCAACCATAATAGCCCTCACTCCATAAGTCAGAGATCAAATGTGGGGATTCTGCCAGTTACTGAGTATGTCTATTCCAATAATGCATTCTGGAACTGGGGAAATAACCACAGAATGGGTCCGGGGACTCACTGGACCCACTGTGAGATGGACCTGAGCTAAAACTCCATCAATCACCTGACCTCCATAAGCCCCTACTCTGACTGGTGGACCACTGTGATGTTTAACCAGGACTGCACATTCCTGGGGTGGGTGGGCAGGTCTCAAATCCATTCTAGCATTCCAGTTTCTCTAAGCCTTTGAATCCCCTTGTCTACTATATACCCAAGGGCAAATCGGGCATCTCAACATCAGACATGATTCCATTGAACTGGAAGTTAGGACTGTGACCTGGCCACTTTGGGCTTCTCTTACCTGTGAATCAACAGGCAAAGAAGGGAATTACTGTACTGTCTGGGGTGATTGGTTCTGACTATCAGGGGAAATAGGACTACATCTACATAATGGGGGTAAAGAAGAGTTTGCCTGGAATGCAGGAGATCCTCTAGGGCATCTCCTAGTACTGCCATGCCTTGTGATTAAAGTCAATGGAAAATTGCAACAAACCAATTCAAGCAGGACTAACAATGGCCCAGAATCTTCGGGAATGAAAGTTTGGGTCACCCCACCAAGCAAAGAACCATGGCCAGCTGAAGTGCTTGCTGAAGGTAACAGGAACATGGAATGAGTAGTGGAAGAAGGTAGTGATAAATATGAACTTCGACCATGTGACCAATTACAGAAACGAGGACTGTAATAGTCATGAACCCTTCTTCCTTGTTTCCTTATGAGTATGATTGTATATGTACACAAAACGAATTTCTTTTTCTTCCCCAACCTTTTCCCCTATCATATGAAAAGTTGTATTAATTTCATGTCATAATATTTAAGGATGTCAAGTTTAAGAGTGAATTTTACCCAAGGACATGCATCCGATTCTGTGGGGCATTAATGTGTTTCCGGTTGTACGCAGGGGAGTTGAACATTGTTAGGTGGAAATATATACGTATGCTTGTCTGTTATTGTTTTTACTTAGAGACTAAGTATGGTTTAGGGTAATGTGTATGGTTACCGAGTTGACAAGGGATGGACTGTGATGGTTAGACTAATGTGTCAACTCGGCCAGGTAATTGTGTCCAGGTGTTAGGTCCAGCAAGCACTGGGCTAATTGTAATACAAGAGCATTTATAGACTTCGATCACCAGTGAGTTTACTGCGTGGATGGCTGATTACATCTGCATCAATCAGGGAGGTTGCATCAGCAATGGGTGATGCTTTTATCCAATCAGTTGAATTCCTTAAAAGGGGAAGTGATTTCAACATTCAGAGAGAATTTCCCAGCTCGTCTTTGGACTGCCAACTTCTCCCAGAAACTCATCAAGGACCTTTCATCAGACTTTCATCGGAGCCCCTGGTTTGCAGCCTGCCTTCGGAACCTGGACTTGTGCATCCCCACAGTTGCGTGAAGGACTCTTATAAAATCTCATATTATTGACAGATATCTCCTGTTGATTCTGTTTCCCGAG
>JAQZBX010017412.1:0-35598 GCA_029593785.1 Cabassous unicinctus | reverse complement strand
AAAAAAAAAAAAATCCCTCTGCGGTGTGAACCCTGGGGTCTCACAAAGCCCAAGCAGTCTGAGCCTCACTGGAAAGGAAGTCTGCTTAAAGCAGGGGTTCTTAACAAGGGGTCCGTGAGCTTGAATTGAAATTCAAAAAAACATTATTCTTGTGGGGATGTGTTGGTGTGGGTGTGATATATTTATTAAATAATACACAGTATAGTTTGGACTCAGTAAGGGGTCCGTGGAACAAAAAAGGTTAAGAACCCCTGGCTTAAAGCAAGTCACTGCCAGGATATACTCCAGCTTGTCTGTAGACTCTTCTCTGCCCTTCTGAGCCCTTCCTCTCTAATGCCATTAACAATGATTTCTGCTGACCTAAACTGTCATCTCAGGCTTTCTGCTCAGATTTTAAAGCAGAGCAAATGCCATCTCCCCCTGAATGGGCGAGCGAGGACATGCCACACCGTCGGCATCATCTGGGGAACTGGCGGCTTGTTTCCGGATTGAAGGGCTCTCACCAGGATGAGTTCGTCGTTGGCCAGCTCGCGGGTCCAGTAGGTTTTGGGGCCGTCCCCCTCGAGGAGGGTTTGTGTGCAGTGGATCTTGTTCTCATTCTCCCAAGTGGCTAAACTCTGTGGGCAGGAAAACCATTAGTGACATTAATTACAGCCGCCGCAGCGGGAGCAGAGACAACAACGAGCACCCAGAGAATAACTGCTGTGCAGAGAAGCAACACATGGCCCCTGTCAGCCGGGCACAGAATCTTCTCTGCTGAGCCTTATAAAGTTCAAATTCAGAGCACTGGTCACAGATTTTATGGGTTATAAATATACCTTGTATAAACACACACACATTCTCCAAAGCAGTAAAGCCTAAGGCATGGTTTACATCTCTAGGAATAAAATTTAAAGGGTGCAATGGTTCATTTATGTCAAAAAATGGACTGCTCCTTCGAGCGATTTAGATTTTGAAGGCAGAGAACTTCCCATTAGAACCACACATTAAAATGTGGTAAAATGTGTGGATTTTCAGAAAACGCCTTCCTTTCTGTTTGCCCTCATCAGACATAGGGCACAACTTGCTCTGATAAACCTGGATGTCTCTGGCTCTGAGGATAAAAATGCTGCCACTTTCTGTTATATTCCTCCAGGAAAAAAACAAAACAAAAAACAATCTGAAGGGTTTTCATGTTGGTGGGTGTGGAAAGCAGAAGGAGGGATTCCCTGTAGTTTTCCCCAGTGTCTGTAAAGCCCTGTATAGCTAGCTGGCCTGGGAGGCGCCCAGTAATGAATGTACACATGGGAGATGTTCCTTATGCAGGGTGTTGGGGTGGCTAAATAAAGCCTCACTCTCCCAGCTATCAGGTGAAACTTTCTTTCTTTTTTTTTTAGGATTGCCCTCCCTGGCAGTAGTTGCTGTTGGACACCCTCAAATTGAATCCTGCTTATTGCCAAGTCTACTCCCAGGCCTCTGCTCTCACCATTCTGTCCTGCTCTTCTATTTTTGCAAATTGGCTATGTCAATTCTGGGGGGCAAATATTGCTGCCCGGGTCATTGTGCTCTTGGGGGCTGTGTCTCTGAATCTCTCTCCCAAGTCCAGTGTCCTTAGAAATTCCAAGTCTAGATCAGACAGGCACCACTCAGGAAAGGTGAGAGAAACAATTTCACACTCTCTGGAATGTTATTACTTTTTTTTTTTTTTTTTTTTAAGCATTGAGGAAATGGAAGGAGACATTCTGTCACTTTTCAAATAAGTGGTAGCAGCAGCGATTATTTTTCCATCTGTCCTAAAAACACAGGAGCAATCAACCCTCCAGCCTATTCCAGGGCTCCACCAAATCCAATTCTTACCCACGCCAAAAAGGAACGTACAAACCCCTTGCTTCAGTCCACTCGCTCATCCCTGGGGCCGATGTTCAGATAAATACAAAACTCTTGCCATTAAGGACTAAGAGACAGGACTTAGTCCATTTCCCCAGCCAAAATCTCCCTTGTTTTTGCAAAGATTTCGGCGTTCCTTTAAGGAACCAGGCAGAGGACCGGCGGCGAGAGGTTTCTGGGTCCTTGGGGACTGCTGAAACTGGATCCAAAGCGTTCCCAGGAGGCCCGGGAACCCGGGGTGGTGGGGTGGAGGGGGCGGGACGCGGGAGCTTCCCTCCACCTGCGACAGGAAACTCGGCTGCTGCGCGGCTAGGGAACCCCGCCGCCGCTCCAACCTCCTTCTCCCGCGGAGGGCGCAGCAAAATGTTGCAGAAGCCGGGACTGGGAACGCGGCGCAACCCAAAGCCCGCGCTTTGAGCTCGGCTGCTAGCACCTCGGGAGATGGCTTAGGGATAGGATTGGAGAGGGAAGGGGGGCAAGGCTTTCTCCTGAGCCCAGGGCAACCCAGTAGCACAAACCCTCTCTGCAAACAGCCCGTGCACACGCCCTGCAAGGGAAGCGTATTACAGGCTACAAAGAAAGACTTGTAGGTTTGCCCAGCCGCAGCAAAGGCGCAGAGGTTGCAGCCGGTAGTGGGCAGGGAGCGGAGCCCCGGGAAAGCTACCCGAGCTCTGGGGTCTCACCCTGCACTTGCGTCCATCCACTGTCTCCTCCTCGAAACCTTCTCCGACTTTGAAGTTGATCTCGGTGGTGCGCACCGTGGTGGACGTCTTGATGTAGAACTGATCCCCGTCCTGGCGGATCTCCACGTGCGGCTTGGACGCTGCGGCCACCGCCACCTTCCTTAGCATGGCGTTCACACCTGCGCCGGGACAGGCGGGTGTGCGGTGGGCTCGGGTTACAGGGCCTCGTCACCGGCCCGTTGCACCCGGACCTGCATACCTGCATACCTGCATGGCCCTTCCCAAACTCTCTGACCATAGATAGAGACTTTAAATTTTACCCCCTCTCCCCCCACCCCACCCCGCCTTCACCCTGGTTTTCAAGCTGAGAAACTGAAGCCCGGACAAAATAAGTGGCTTTCCCTGGGTTGCACAAACTGATTCCCAAAATTGAATGTCCTTGACCCTCCTTAGACTCTGGTAATCTCTCATCACTGTGATCTATCACGAGATAAAGGCCGAACCGTCGGGAAAGGCGCCAAGCATCCAGCAAAGTTTCGCTGGACGCGGGGGTCCCGGGCTCTACTCGTCGCTCCGAAACCAAAGGAACCTAAGAGTTCGCCCTCAACTATCGCCCCGAGGGCTCCCTCCTGCCTGGGGCTGATCCACAACGCCACCCCCTCCCGGTCCCGGGCGCCAGCTAGCTTCTCTTCGCCGGGGCGCGCCGTCTTACCCAGTGCCTTGAGAAGCTCGTCGAAATTCTCACTGCTGCGCATCTTCCAGGTGCCGGCGAAGTTGGGCATGCTGGTGGCGGCAGCGGGAAGGCGGGCGGCAGGGACCGACAGCTGCAGTGCAGTGGTTACACTACGAGCTGCAAGGCGGACACTAGCGCTCTGCGCCAAGCCCCGCTCGCCTCAAGTCACTAGGCGAGCCACCCCCCCGCCTCCCGTCCCTGCCCCGGCCCCGCCCCGGCCCCGCCTCCTGAGGCCCCTACCCCGCGTGAGCCCAGCTCCCCGCCCAGCTGTGCCCCCACCCCGCCTCTCTGCGTTCCAGCCTCCGGTGGTGCAAGCCTGGCACCCACTCCCCTACAACAGGACAGAGGGGGGCGCCCTGCCCGTGAGCCACCCACATCTTGCTTTAAAGTGGGTGGTGGGAGAGAATTAGATAAGATTGGCCAGGAGTGGATAACTATTGAAACTGGGTGGCGAATATATATTGAAAATATCAACAAAAAGTTAAAGGTAAGTGGGCAGTGGGGACCATCAGGGGATGGGAACCATTTTCTCCCCACCCTAGTCGTGTTTTCTGGGTGTGCCCGACCGGATACCTCCCCTCCCTGTCCAAGATCCTATTCTGCCTCCCGCTACACACCAGCAGGACTAATGGGAGCGAGTGGCGGGAAAGTCCCAAGCCCCGCCAGCACTGTCCTGGGAACTGCTGTGCGCGGAACCCAAGACGCGCGAGATTGTGTGTCCTCAGTCGCGTTGGAAGGGCAGCAGGGAACCCAGGCCGCCTCCCCTTTGTCGGTAGCTCTGGACAGACTGCAGGTCGGGAGGGATGGACCTCCAGGACCCAGGGCAGTTGCAGTCTGCTGTGCAGAAAAGTGGGGTTTTGCATTCTGTGGGCAAGCTGGGAGGCCCAAGCAGAGGAAGCCTCTCCTCCCTTTGCTCCCTAATATGCACGATCTGGAAAGTTCCTCAGTGTCTCCTCTAAGGGCATACAAACATTTCACCGCAGCTCTTACACCCCCTCACGGTAGACCCCAAATTTTCCTTCTAACCTCCCTTCCCAGTATTCCACCGTCTTTATGCTTCAGCCAAAATGCACAAGTCAGGATTCTACAACCTGCCATTTGTGTTCTCAGGCCTAAGTCTTTACCCATGCTGTGCCCTTCCTGGGAATGGTCTTTTCTTCCTCAGGTTAATAAAATCTTGCCCATTCATCAAGGCCCATCTTTATGCCATCTCTTTTGTAAAATTCATTTTCCTAATCACCTGATTATTTTTCTCTGAACCCACAGGATACTTGTTGGGTTCTGCTCTTGCTCAAGTCTTAACTCTGCTGTAACCGGAACCCCTGGAGGGCAGTGATTGAGTCTTTATCAACTTGTCCTCTCTTCCGCAGGCTCAGCCAGGTGGGGCTCAATAATTACACATTGATTTGAGAAGGAGCCCAGGGGAAGTGTGTGGGATGAAGGCCCCTGGAGGAGCCCGGGCAATCTGTGCTGAGTGCCTGCTGATTGGGCCCTGGATTTCTGGAGGGGGCTGGGGCTGGGCTCCTTCCCTGAGGCCCGGAGGAGCTGTCTAAGAAAGCATCTGAGGGAGGAAGAGAGGAGAGGGGCCATCATCAGCTGGGAAGGGGTGTGGGTAGAGCCTGCTTTATGGATGTGCAGCCTGTGCAATCCCACAGGGCCCCGTGCTTAGAGGGGTCTGGCGGTTGCTTCAGTCTGTCTTGAAATTCTTAATGATTCTTTAACTAGGGGCCTTGCATTTTCATTTTGCACTGGTATCTGCAAATTATGTAGCTAGACCTGTGTGTGTGCATGTGTGTGTGTGTGTGTGTGTGTTTGGGGGGCGGGGCAGTGGTCAGAGGATGAGGATCGCAACAGAATCAAACCCACTTCACAGAGGGGCTGTCGTCTCTACAGTGAGGGTCAAAGCAAGCGTCCTATCCAGCTAGTAGAAGCCTCTGCCCCCGTCCAACAATTTACCTCCCCAGCAAGGGGTCTCACTTTGGCTTCAGTCATCTTAAGGCAAAGGTTGGGGAGGCGGCAGGGCAGAAGGCTGGAGGACAGCAAAGTCGGGAGTCAGTACCATAGTTTAGCCCAGGGAAAACCCATGAGGATCGTAGGGGGCTATGGACAAGGCATAAAGGACACTAGCAAGTCTTGCAGCAAAGACAATGGGTGGGCCAAGGGGGATAGGAGGGAATGAGGGACAGGGGAGGGAGTGATGGTAAAGGAATAGAGAGGGTGGGGCAATGGGGCGATGAGGCAATGGGGCCAGGTGCAGGGTCCCCACCCCCAGGTTGGGACGGCTATGATGGCCAGTGGTGCTGTTGTCCAGGCCACAGAGCGAGAGCAAGGGCAGAGTCCAGGAAGGGAGCCATATCTAGTTCAGCATTAGAGTGTGAGGTGGTCCTCTGGCCTTGTGGGCCCACTATCCTTCTGAGAGGAAGTTCAGAGGTAACCAGGGAAGCCAGAAGGAGTTAGGGCTTCTGAGAGACTCCAAATCTCACCAGGGGATGTATGAAGAGGGGAGAGCAGGCTACTATCACCAGCCTGACCTCTAGAAAAATCCCAGGGCCAAGAGGTCAGCAAAAATCCCAGCAACATGGTATTTCTATGGACCCAGCTACAGGGCAGAGCAGGGCCCCTGCCAGGCAGAGCTCCAGCTCTGGGCCTAGGCCCCAAAACAGACCTGCAGAATCACCCCAAATCCTCTGGGCCTTCCTGCCTGCTCTCTTTCCTTCCCTTCTTTTTTTAAAGATTTATTTTATTTATTTTTATCCCCTCTTCATTGTTTGCAGTCACTGTCTGCTCTCTGTGTCCACTTGCTGTGTGCTTGTCTTCTCTTTAGGAGGTACCGGGAACCGAACCTGGTACCTCCCATGTGGAAGAGAGGCACTCAATCACCTGAGCCACCTCAGCTCCCTGGTTTGTTGTGTCTCTCATTGTCTTTCTTCTTTGTGTCTCTTTTATTGCATCATCTTGTTGCATCAGCTCGCCACGCCTGCCTGCTGCACCAGCTTGCCTTCTCCAGGAGGCACTGGAAGCGAACCCAGACCTCCCATGTGGTAGGCGGAAGCCCAATTGCTTGAGCCGCATCCGCTTCCCTCCTTCCCTTCTTATACCCTTCCATTTGATAAACCTTGCCGACTGTCTCTCTGACCTGGGAACTAGGCTTAAATCTGGAAACAGAGACCATACAAGATTCAGGTCCTGTCCTGAGAGTTCATTGTTTAACTGGGGAAGAAATCTAGAAAATCTGTGATCACAATGCAGGCTAACAGTGCCTGAAAGGCAGGCATTTTGCCCAGCCTTGCTTGAGCCTTAAGAGTGGGTCTGGAGGGGCTAAAGGAGTGGAGAAATACCCTCAGAAAGACAAAGACAGGACATGTAAAACAGGGCTGTGTATTTGGGGGACCATATGTCCTTCAGAATGGCTGGAGTGCATCGTCTGAAGAGGAGAATGCAGGAGGTGAAACCAAAGAAGTGAGAAGTCACCCCACCACGGGCAAAGGACTGTGTAGGGATTTTGTCTCCAGGGCAAGGGTTGGGGTAGGCACACAGAAGGGTTTGAAGCAGACATCAGCCATGGGCCCATTGCATTGTTTTTGTAGTTGCCGCAGCTGCAGTGCGAATAATGGATTGGAGGAGGGAAATTCATTGCCAGGGAGCACCGGGAGGAGGCTGTTGCATCAGCTAGGGGAGCAGTGGTGATGTTGACAGTGGAGATGGGGAGAAGGGGATGGGCTAGAGAACAGTAGTTCCCTAATACCTATCTGGGATTTGGGCCAGGAATCACAGAGACCTGGGGGAACTTTTCTAGAAACTCAAATTCCCAGGCCCCAGCCCTGGAGATTTGGATTCAGAAAGTCGGGGTTATGGTCCAGAAAAATGGAAAATCAGGAACATTTGGAAAGTGTTCCAGGTAATTCTCATTTATAGCCTGAAGGCAGAGACTGAAAGAAAGGTAGAAGGTGCAGGGAAAAGAGGAGATGGACAAAGGTGGTAGAGGTAGGAGAGGATGAGACCCAGAGCCCTGGTGGAGGTATCTGCCTTGAGTGGAGGCAGGAGGTACGGGGACGAAAAGTTAAGGGAGTCCCTGGGTTATGTCCTCTCCTTTCCCTGTGAGTAGGAGTAGGAGATGGGGTCTTCTGCAGAGAATGAGGGGAAGGTTCCAAGGCGAACTATATGTATGCCTTGGCAGAGCATCTTCTGGGAATGGAAGAGGTGACTTGGGATGCACAGAAAGGATGACAGGCACCCACACAGGGCCCCCAGAAGGTCAGACTCCAGCCGTTACAGTGGAATGAACTTTTTTTTTCCAGCAGCTTGCAGACACCAATGTATAGAGAATGAATTGATGAATGTATGAAGCGATGGAGAGCAGGACTAGGTGGTTAAAGAACTGAGAGTGGTGGTAAGAAAAGGACGTGGTGAAGGACAAGGGGGTCTGGGCAGGAGAGGGAAGGAAGAAGCCAGGATGGGGCTTAGCAGGTGGGGAGAAAACAGAGGGACTTGCAGGCCTGGGGGTCCCTGTAAGATTGAAGGACTGGCATGCTGGGAAGCTGGTAGGATAGGGCACACGGTCAGAGGTCAAGATACCAGAGTTTAGGATGACGGTGAAGCTATCTTGAGGATGCCAGTGTGTATTATGAATCTTGAAGAGGGGTATTTGGTGTGCAACATTTCCCAAACTTATTCAACTCTATATCTGTGATCTACAGAGTACCTTATGGGACTGGTATTCTACAGAACCCAATTGCATAACCCCACCAAAAGCCAAAGCAGAGCCATGAAAGGTTTTTTGTTTGCTTGTTGTTTTTTTTTTTAACCTGTATTTTATTTTTTATTAGATGCTGCCAAAATTTTCTTCCAAAAAGACTGTACCTATGTGTTGTTCTGCCATGTATAAGGGTGCCTGTTTTCTCATCCCTTTTGTCAACCCTGGCAGTTATCCATCTACCTACCCATATTACCTCTCTTTCCCTCCTCTCGCCTCTCTCTCAACAATGAAAGGCGTTAAGGAGAAAAGTGACTTGGTCAGGTTGCATTTTAAACAGATCCTTCTGGTAGTCTCTGTATGGGATGAATTGAAAAAGATTAAGAGCTGAGGCGTTGAAACCAACAAGGAGTTCACTGCAATGGTTCAGGCAAGAGATAAAGAGGGCTTAAGCTTGAGGAGGTATGGGATTTGAGAACTATTTAGAAAGTAAAATCAATAGGATGCAGTGACCGATTGGATGTTGGAGGAGAAGAAATATGTATGTACCGGCCTTCTAGCTTGGAGGTAGCATGGAAGGCAAGGCCACCAACCTGCACAGTGGTAGACATAATTTCATAGGGAGGTTGCTGAACTCCCCTTTGGATATAATAGCTTTGAGGTTTATGGGGACATACATGGGGAACTGTTTAGAGTGTGAAATTCAGTAAAACAACAGGAGGGAGCATTCTGGAAGGCCTCTAGGAGTTAGTGGGAGTCAGTTTGCCATAGTAGGGGGGCTCCAGGGGCAGAGAGAGAGCCTGGTATGGGATGAGGGTGTGGGAGAATGTGGATCACTGCAATGTTTGTATTTAGGGGGTAGGGGAACTTCAGGTTTCAGAGTGGAGCTTGGATGGGGAAGTAGAAGGCACAGGCTTGAGTTCCAAATGGAATTCTGGTGACACATGGCTTGGGAACTTGACAGTGCCCTCCCGAGGTGGGGAGGTGGTGGGCATAAGGATGGGTGGTCAGACTCTGCTCAGCCAACTGACACTGGCAGGTAGGAAGAAGAGGCTCCTTGGCTGAACACAGCTACACGACTGTCAGTTACTATTACATTTGTGAGATTCTAGCACATTCCCAGGGTGCTTTGTGTGTGGTGCACACTCATCCACACATATACATACACTCAGAGTCCCCTTATTGTTTTGGCTGGAAAGGATGATCTCTGAATCTCTGGAGCAAAAAGTCTCTTGGAATATAAAATCCACAAGTACATCCATTTGCTCACTTAATATTTTTGGAGGATGTATTGTGTGCCAGACATGGGGCTGAGGTGCTAAGGGTTCGGGGGTAAAAGGGCATGGCCCAGGAACTCACAGGCTGGTAGGGAAGACAGATGCACCAAGACAAATTCTGGGACAATGAGGTAAGTGCTATGAAGGAGGCAAGGGGAAGAACTTTGGGAGCCTGTGGAGGGCTTCTAACTTCTGGGGAGTTCAAAGAGCTTCCCAGAGAAGACGGCCTTAAGCCAATGGGTCTCTGAAGGATTAGCAGGATTTCAACAGGCAGACTTGGGGAAACAGCAGAGGCAAAAGATGGGGCTGAACAGGGCTCTGAGGCCCTTACAGCTCCAATGTGGGACAAATCTGCAAGGAGCTCTCTGTAGGAGGGGCTCCCCTTAGAGCCAAGTGGCTTCATCTTAGGGTCTAGGGATCCCAGAGTCTAGGCCATGCCCTCTCCCCAAAAACACACACACACAAAGGCCTCCTCAGCAAACTGCAGCTGCTATGGGGTATAGCCAACTCATGGTATTTCTCTCCTGGTCTAGATTTCTCAGGGGCAGGAGCTTGGGCCTGGGCCCTCTCTCCAAAACCCCTTTGTTCTCTGACTGGCAGCCTCGAATTTGGCTCATGCCTTCGCAGACCCCATTGCCTGCTTCTCCCAGGCCACTGACCTGTGCCCCTGTCCAGAGAATTTCTGCTGAGCTTCACAATTTTGCCTGGAAGCATGTCATAGCCTTAGCCCCCCCCCCCAGGGGCCCTCTGGTCTGGCCCCCATGCCCCTAGACAGGCCAAATTCATGCTGGAAGAATGGGGGTCAGAGTTCAATCCCTGAAAGCTGGGGACTCTGAAGAAGGTCCCAGCAGGGGTCTTTGGGGCAGCTTTGAGTAGCAGAGGCTGGGGCCACTATACCCCCGGACAATCCAGGAGTCAGCAGAGCAGGACAAAGAGGAGCTGGGTTTCTGGGGAAGAATGGAGGTGGGTCATACTTGCCTTGCTGAGTGGGTTTCTTCTAGGTTAATGGAGTGGAAGGAGCACTGGACTAGGAGTCAGAAGGCAGACAGCATCAGAGCTGAAGGGGTCCTGGGGCTCATGGAGTCCTGTAATAGAATAAATGCAAATAGGTAGCATTTATTGAGCTTTTACTGTGTGCCAGGCACAGTAGTGTTTCTTGTGTGTTCATTCATTCATTCTTTACCACTGTCCTATGAGGGGGGTATTCATGGATGGATAAGGAAACAGAAGTACAAGAGATGCAGCATCATGCCCGAAGTCTCCAAGGTGCAAGTAAGAGACAGAGCAGGAGGTGAACACTGGTGGGCTGGCCCCAGACCCATGCTCTTACCACCCCTCTCTACTGGCTTCTGGTACAGATGAGGGCCTAGAGGTCCCAGGGCAGGTTGTGCCTGGCCCCAGGTCACACAGTGGGCAGGGTGTGTCCTCACCTCCTACCTGCTAGACCCAGGGATCTTGGGTTCATGGGAGATCTCTGGACCCTGGGATGTCTGACCACCAGAATGCTGCAGCCAAGTCTGCCTGAATCTAGAGCAAAGGCTGTGGCAGGTCACACCCAGATCCTGGGCTTTCGTCCTGGATTGCCACAGAGTGTGGAGCAAGTCACAGCCACAGTGGGCCTCAGTTGCCTCTTCTGTAAAGGGAAAATGAAAATGTCAACTATGCCTGCCTCAGAAAGTGAAATGAATTAACAAATGTGAGAACAGACATTTGTTAGGATCTTTGCTCAGCTCACCCCTAGCCTGTCCACCAGCTCAAATGAGAGTTCTGGCTTCTACCTTTTTATTTTATTTATTTATTTATTCCTCCCCCCACCCCACATTGTTTGTACTCGCTGTCTGCTCTCTCTTCATCTTCTTTTTAGGAGGCACCGGGAACTGAACCTGGGACCTCCCATATGGGAGGGAGGCACCCAATCACTTAAGCCACCTCTGCTCCCTGCTCGTTGTGTCTCTCATTGTGCTTCCTTGCTGTGTCTCTTCGTTGCGTCATCTCGCTGCGTTACCTTGTGTCAGCTTGCCACGCCAACCCATCACATCAGCTCACTGTCTTGCTCGTCTTCTTTAGGAGGCACCAGGAACCGAACCAGGACCTCCCATGTGGTAGGCTGGTACCCAACTGCTTGAGCCACATCCGCTTCCCGGCTTCTACTTTTGAGTGATTGTTTCACTCATTCACCAGACATTATTGAGCACTTACTATTCATTTGCTAAAGTAGTACACTAAAGCATTTGCACCCATCATTTCATGTAATCCTCAGAATAACCCTATGGGGTTTGCATTGTTATTATATCCATTTTATAGATTTAGAAATCAAGACTCAGAGGTGAAATGACTTATCCAAGGTCACAAAGGAGTACTAGGCAAAGCCAGGATTTGAATCAACAATCACCTCAATCCAAGGCCTGAGCCTCCTGAGAGCTGATAAGTGAGGCTGGTTCCCAACCTCCAGGATAACAGTAGAGGGAAAGAGGGAAGACAGCAGTAAGCAAGCCCTAGTAGTCACCCTGTGGCAGGCACAATGACATAGGAGCTTTCTGAGAGGTTTAGGAGCAGGAGGGAGGGAATGACTGTGCCGGGAACAGTCCAGGAAGGCTTCAGAGAAGGAGCAACCCTTGAGCCAAAGCTTTAAGACTTAGTTTGCCAGGTGCACATTTAAAAAAATAGATTTATTTATTTTCTTTATTTCACTTGCCTTCTCCAGGAGGCACCTGGAAACCAATCCAGGACCTCCCACATGAGAGGTGAATGCCCAACTGCCTGAGCCACATCTGTTCCCCTTAGGCTGCGGTGTCTGCTGGCTGTGGCATCTGCTCGTTGTGGCAGGGGTGGTGTCTGCTCATCTTCTTTTAGGAGGCACCAGGACCCGAACCCAGGACCTCCCATGTGGTAGGCAGGCACCCAACTGGTTGAGCCACATCTGCTTCCCTAGGTACACATTTAAGATAGAGAAAAGAGCAAGAACTCAGATCTGACGGCTTGAACAGCAGGGGAATGTAAGATCCTAATGTGCGGTGGGAGAGTGGGCTGAGGGCTGAGGGCTGAGAGCCAGCCTGTAGGGCAGCAGGGAGGGGCTCTGGGAGCGGCCACACCTGCTGGAGGGAGCTGCAGCCTGCCACCGGTCATTACCGCTACTGGGCACGGAAAGCGGACAGCCCAAGTGCAGTTATTGTCTGCAGATGCACTGTACAAGGTCCACACCATGTTTCTCTAAAATGGAACAAACTGCCAACATTTAAAAACAAGTTTTTACTTTAAATCCAGATTCCTGGCTCCTCTTAAAAACTCAAATGATCTGGCAACAGAGGCGACCTTCCTGTATAGCACCCTCAGCAAGCCAGGAGTGAATGCTAGTTGAGGCATTCCTTCTGCGCTTCCTCCCCACACCCCGTGCTCCCCGTGTCCTTTCCATCATTTACCACTCTTGCCTGGGCCCTACGGGAATAAGTGGTGGAGACTCTGCCGTTTCCCCCTACATGTCCCCCCATGGTAATGCAGGGGTCTCAGAGGCTACCCCAGTGTAACCTGGTTCACTTAGGAGCTGCAGAAGTGATGGAAGAACCTGGTGGCTCTGGTTGGTGGACTGCCAGCAGGTCTCTACCTTGTTGGCTAGGTTTGAACCTAGAGAAACACAATCAGTCCTTGGAAGAAAGGGAATAAGCTCTGTAGATTGTCTGAGCTGGAAGGGATTTCCTGATTGACTGGGCCTTGTGGTTGGTGGGCCAACAACATCAGAGTCACCTGAGAGCTTGTTAGAAATGCAGATTCTCAAAGCCCCACCCCTGGCCTGCTGCATTTTAAAAAGATACCCAGGTGATTGTATTACATTAAAGTTTGAGAAGCACTGGTTCTTAAACTTGATTGCACATTGGAATCACCTGGGGAGTTTTAAAAATTATTAATGTGGGGTTCACCCCTCCCCCATCCCAAGATTCTAATGCAGTTATTCTAGGGTGTGGCCTGGGCATCAGAATTTTAAAATCTCCCCACGTGATTGTAATACGCAGCCAAATTTGGGTACTACAGGTCCACTCTAGGTATTTACATGACCCCCCTTTTATAGCAAATAGCAAAACAAGAGCTGGGAGGAGGGGTGACCAGGCAGAGCCCCCCAAAGACCCAGGCTGTGGTGAAAAGCATGGCCAGAATCCCGTTCAGGTGAATCTGAGAAAGTCTCTAGTCCTTCGAACTGTGGCATTTTAGTGCTGGAGGGGACTTGGAGCTTGTGCCTAAAGCCCAAAGATGCTAAGTGGCTTACTGAAGACCCCATGACTATTCTTGGCAGAATAGTCTAGTGGGTGGTCTAATAGACTAGTGGGTGGGTGGGTGTCTGGGTCTCCCTTTCCAGCACTTTGTTGCTCAAAATCTGTGGTCTGTCCTGTGGGGCCTGGAAACCCTAGCCCATGTGTGTCATTGGAGGGGTCATGGTCAGAAATAGCTGGGTTGACATTGGGTCCCTGTTGTGAAATCCAAGATGATTCTGATGAACTTAGGGAAAGGCAAAAAGCTGCAGCTGACTCAGAGGCCCAGATGGTTCTAATGAAGGCCAAACAGATCCCATTCCTCCTTGGAAACCAGCAAGGGTCCTGCAGAAGCAGTCTAGGCAGGACCCTGTTCCCATATTTGCTAAACCCCCGTGCGGCAGACATTAGTCAACGTGATCCTTTGCTGGGGCTCTATCCTTCAGGGCTCAACTGCTGGATTTGAGGTTGAAGTCACTTCCCTTTTACTCCCATCGATGCCCATCTCTGTTTTTCACTGAATGGTTGAGACAGCAGAGGGCAAGGGAGTGGAAGGGAAAAACATGGGCTCTGGAGTCCTGGTGACCAAGGTTTGGGATCCCCATTCCTCCTTAACCAGCTGTGTAACCTTAGGCCAGGCACTCAGGGGCTCTGAGCCTTGGTTCTGGATCTGGGAATCAGGGGGTAATAAAACCTGTGGACCTCACCTGGCTCGTGAGGGTCATGTGAGATAACATGTGAACACACCTTGTCGAGGGCAGGGCCCGGGTTAGACAGATGCCCATGCTTTGTATATTCTTGAGGGTGGGACCTACATTAGCCCTGCACGCACCATCTACCTAAATGTGAGTGTGTACACATAGTCACAGGTCCTCTCTTCCTTCTTTGAATAACTTGGGGCCAGATGTGTGTCAGAATTCTGAACTGCACATTTTCGAAGTTAATATGATACCCCATAATCAAATACCTTAATGTCACCACAGAGAAATGCATGAATAGTCATACTAAATTAGATAGAGAATAAGCCTCACTTCAGTTCAGGTCTGGTTTTGCCTCCTGATAAATTAGGAAAAAACTTGTAGCTTTCAGAATCTTTTGGATTTCAGAATTTCAGGACAGGGATTGCAGACCTGTGTTATTTTACCTCTAACGTATGGAGTGTGATGTCCTGGGTGCCTAGCCCTGAGTCTGGTGCTTCATCTCCTGGGAGGATGGAGAGCGTTATCAGCAAGTTCTGTTGTGAACAGAGTTACACAACACTCCCCTGTGGACTTGGCTGAGAACAGTTATATGAACAGGAAGAATGGGGTTGGAGAAGTTGCCCTTGCAAGGAAGGATGTCCCTGGCTATGAGGCCCCTGCCACAGTCTGCTCACTCCCCCAGCACATTTTTAACATCAAAGCGAGGACCACATCCCATGAGCCCACATTCAATGGGCTGCTTTCGTGCTTTCTAAAATTTGCTTGGCATTTGTTTGATGCTTTAAGTTTAGGTGTTTCTTTTGCTCCGTAATGTGTGTCAGCTTTTGTGTGTGTATATCTGGGTGTGTGCGTGTGAGCCTGTTTTCTGGGGTGAGGGGGCGTGCCTGCCTGCCTAGGTGTCTGTGGGCTCTGTGGGTGTGTCTCGGTATGTCTGCATGTGAGTCTCCCACTTAGACTGACCAACTAGCCCAGTTTGCCTAGAACTGAGGGCGTTCTGGGACTTTCAGTGTTAAAATGGGAAAGTCCTGGGCAAACCGGGATGAGTTGGTTGCCTCATTCCTGGTGTACATCTGAATATCTGGACATACATCCTTGGCTATTATGCATCATGTGTGCATTTCCCTGAGGATTTTTCTTATATGTGTCTGCAAACTGTGGGTGTGTGCTCTGTGTGTTTTCTCCAAGTGTGTATCTCTGTGCATCAGCCTTGTAAATCTGCCTGTCCCATATGTCTCTTTGTATTTGTATCTCTGTGTATCTTTACTCTGTGCATGTGTTCTTTGTGGGTCTATCTTGTACGCCTGCATATCCCAACCTTTCCATGCCCTGGAATGTTCTCTCTGTGTGTCTCTGTATATGCCTGTGAATCTTTCTGCCTGTCAGCCTGTATCTAAGAGGCATGTGTTCTCTGGTGCAAACACTGAGCCCTCTATATGTTGCCTTTTCTGGTTCAGTGTGTCCTTGTTGTGGGCATGTTGCCACGCTGACCCCTCAGTGGGCTCATCCACATTCTCCTCTCAATCCCCAGGTCCCGTTGATGCCTCTTTTTGACTCCAGCTCCCCAGGATCCCTAGGCCCAGCGCCAGCCCAGAATCATTACAATAGACTGGTCCCTGGAATCCCTGTCATGGCATCACCTCACCCCATCTGTCCCAATCCATCCTCCGCACAGAGTTAGAGCAACCTCTAAAGCTCCCGTGTGACCTGCCGCATTGCTGACTCTCCCGGGGCTCCTCCCTACTTGCCCGCTGCTCTTCCCTTTCAGCAACCCCCATCCTAGATGAGTTCTTCCTTAGTCTCATGGTCTCTCCCCAAACCCTATGCCTGTTAAGTTCCATCTACTTTCCCTCAACTCTTATTTTTGAAGCCTCACTTCCAGATGTCCTGCTCAGTGAAATCAAACATTTCCTTTTCTGCCCTCCCATAGCCCTGGGTGGCTTTCACCAAAGGCAGGTGGGAGCAGAGTTAGAACAAGAGGGAACTCACATCTAGCATGTGCCAGGCACTAGGCTAAGCCCCATGCTGCATTGAAGCATTTAATTCTTACAAATATCCCAAGGTAGGTGTCCTCATGGCCACTTTGCAGATGAGGGAACTAAAGCTCAGAGAGGCTGAAACACTGGCCCAAGGCCACACAGCCAGGAGGAGGTGGGGCTGGTTCCAAAATTCAGCTCTTTCCATCCAGCTGCCTTATTGCTCTCTTTCGTAACTGCTGGTGTGTGCCTCTGCCTGCCCCACAAACCTGTGGGCCTCCTGCAGGCTGAGACCACGTCTGACTTGTCACCACAGCCAATTTGTCTCCACGTCTCCAGAGTTCAGTGCAGGCCCAGGGACCCAGCAGGAGCTCCATAAAGTTTTACTGAATGAATGCCTGCTCTCGAAAATGACAACTTCAGCTTTCATTAGTCTGATTTATGCAAGTGCTGTGATCCTCCAGTCTGCAAGGCTGGGGAATGGGTGGTTATAATTTATCAGAAAACATGGCAACTGTTCCAGCTTCCCTTTCAGTGCAAAAAGAGAAGGTAAATTAATGGCCAACAGCCCTGCACCGGGAAGGGCCTGTGACAGTGGACACCCCATCCTTGCTAATAGTGCAGAGCACATGACAGGGAGTCTTCTGACTGTCCCCCATGTGGCCTCCCATCACCACCGCCCATCCACCTGCTGCCCAGGGGTGGCCACGGGGGTCAGCTGCCTCTCATCGATTGCTGGCTCAGGATGCCAAATGGTGCCTTTGAAAGTCCATAAAGAAAGAAACACCCATTCATCCCTGATCAATCACCCATTGCCGCCCCTTGCTGTGGCACGTGCAGGCCACAGCACAATGCCTGCTCGTCACGGGTGCTCAATCACCATTGTGGGATTAATGGTTTTTCAGATGCGAGCAACGCTTGCCTCCTTCCCCCTTGTCCCCAGGCCAGGCGTCTCCAGGACAATGCTGCAGTGGCTGGAGAAACCCCCAGCTCCCTGCAGCCCTCCTTAATCGAGATTGACGGATGTGGGGCTCCTGCAGGAGCCTGAGCTCCTCCTGGGGGCGGATGGGCAGGACAGCTGCCTCAGCCTTCCCAGATGTCCAGGGGAATCCATTCTTTTCTCCCGATCAACAATCAACGAAGCTGCCTGCGAGTGAGCCCTGGGAGCCCCACCTGAGGGGCTCTGGGCCTCCCCCAGGCCAGGTCATCCGCCCAAATGGCCCCAGCTCAGGAAGGCAATGCGATGAGCATGAGAGCTGGGGGCACAGGCTGACTTCTCTCTCTTTCCACCACTGACAAGCTCAGTGCCCGCCCCGCCGCCCCCATCCTCCTGAGGCTGCCCTAGCCTGGGCTTTGAGTGATGAAGAGGGTTTTCCTGGCTTATGATGGTGATTGCATTAGTGCTGATAACTCGGAAATTAATCATCTTAATAAGGCCTGCCGGGCTGCTGAATTAGACCGATGGTCGCCCCGCATTCCGGCAGCACAGAACTTCCTGCCGAGCTGCAATCATGTCCTCATCTTCACGGCTCCCGGGGGCCCCGCAGGATGTGAATATTTCATTAACGTCCCTCTCCTGCTCACTGGAGTGTTTGTAAATATGATTCATGGGCTGTGGTGTTACTTCAGCGCTCCCTGTCCCTGCCTGCCAGCATCTCCGGGGCAGAGCCAGGTGAGGCAGCTTTAACCCCTCACACGCCCCACCCAGAGATGCCCCCACCCAGGTGCCCACCCGGGATCTGGCATCATTCTGGGTGGCCCTGGGCTGGGAAACAGCCCACCTTCCCTTCCACAGAACCAGGGGTGGAAATCAGAGGCCATGTTTTCACCTTGCATTTGGGCCACACACCGGGCGGTTTGTAGTGGGTCTTTGTTGAGGTCTGCCTAGGAGCCGAGGCCTGGCTTGGCCAGTCATTTACAGGGCGTAAAGAATGACCCCAATCAAGGGCATGATTCTTCCCCACCCCTTACTTAGAAATAAACACACAGAGGAAACGCTGGGGAAAAATGTCTGAGCAGCCTGGGACAGGGGTCACAAGTTGGGGGCTGCTTCCTGACCAGGGTGCTTCCTGACTGGGCAGCTCATCTTGCCCTCAGCAGGCCTCGGTTTTAACATGTACATCATGGATGCAATCATGTCTATCCTATTATGCTCTCCAGGAAATGGGCACATTTAAGACATGTAACACAGTCATGACAGGGAGGGCTAGGGACAGCCTATCCCAACTGTCTCACTGCACAGATGGGGAAACTGAGGCCCAGAGAGGGGAAGGCACTGGCCTGGCCTGGTCACACAGTTGGAACTGGGACTAACTGCAGATCTCCTGACTCTCAGCTAGGGGACTGTTTCTCAACAGCATTTGGGAATGAACTATTGTATTCTTAGATCAGCCTAGTTCCCAGAAGATTTGCTCATGGTGTATCCCTGTAGGGAACCAAGGCAGGACACTTCTCCCTAAGTCACACACAGTGCAGGCCTGGAGCAAAAGTGGGTTTACCAGGAGATGCCGCAACCAGGGTTGTGGTCCCCTGGTGAGTCCAAAGGTAGCTGGGCTCCCTGGGCGCATCCTCAGTCTTGGGGGAACATTATGGAGGACTGCCCGGAGCTGCTCTGCATCTCCCGTAGACAGAGCCCAGGCAGGGCTGATCCCGCAGGCATCCATTTGACACCACAGAGGATGGGCCTGCCTGTCCAAACAGGACTCACACCTCCCCTGCATCCCCTCAGCCGCTTCTCCGGCTGGACCTTGGCCTCTCTCTCCAGGACCATCACCACTGCCTCCCTCCGGATCTCCGGCTGGCAGCTCACAGATTTGACCATGGCCTCCCCTGCCTAAAACCCCCCAGCAGTGCTTCAGAGCCAAGCAGCCATCTGACCTCAGAAGCCTTGGTGATCTGGGTCCCTCCATTCTACTCTGCCTCATTTGTCTCTGTGGCTTGCCCTCCTGGGAACCCCATACCCTTTTACACTTCTTTAGCTTTGTGCTGCTCTCTCCTCTGTGTGCCTCCTTGCCCTTTAACACTCAGCTCATGCGCCCCCAGTTCTGGATAGCTTCTCCTGACCCTCCAGGTCCTCTCCTCTGACTCCTCGCAGCTCCCTGTACTTCCGCTTTCAGAGTGCTCGTGTTATTTATTTATCCATCTATCTTCCCTACCAGTCTGAGAGCAGCTCTGGGCTAGGGACCAAGTCCTGTTCATCTCTGTGTCCAGTGCCCAGCCCAAGGCATGGCACAGACATCTGTGATGTCCAATGAGTAGATTCTGAATGAATAAGAGGATTTTCCAGGTGGGGTCTCAGGCTGGTGCACACATGGACATGTCCAAGCAGCAGCAGTTTTAGGAGCTGCACCATTCCTTCCCTCCCCAGGCGTTTGCCCTACTCCTCAGGGCCAGGAGCCAAGGGGGCCTGGAAGAGCACGTGGAAGGGACAGGGGTGGAGAAGGGAGAGGCAAAGGGTATCTGGAGTCCCCTCCCAATCAATGCAGCTTCTCAGGAGTCCAGTGGGAGGCCCTGACATCTGAACAGTCTGGCTGGCTCCTTACCTACCACCTCTCCCCAGGGGAAGGGCAGGGGGTAGTGGTGGTCAGGGACCTTCATCTGAAGCCTTTGATCAGACTGTGTCCTACCTTTGCAATGGGGGAGAGGAGCAAAGGTAAGACCCCAGGAGGTTTGGGGGGAGGCAGAGAAATGCCTGGCTTTGTAAGGGGATGGAGGCGTACAGGTTGGAGCTCCTGCCGTCACCCCAGCTGGAGGGTCTGTGGAGCACAGGTGACCTCACGCAGAGGCTGAGGAGGCCTTTACCTGCCTCCTGCCCTTTCCCCCTCCTTGAAATGCTGCCATCATCGACTTTGCCTTTGGCTTGCTCTAATAAAGCTTGGATGCCTCTGTTCCTACTTGACATGGGGGCCTCATTGATGACAGAAGTGGATCTTATGAGGGGAGGTGGGGGCTGCCTGTCACAGTCATTTTGGGGGGCACAAATGAAGGATAGCAGTGGATGGGCTGCCTGTCTCCAAGGAGGCCAGGCCCAGCGGTCATTAGAGCCATCCGCCCCCAGGCCATGGGAGGGCTCACACTTGCTAACTCATTAATGATGACCTATCCATCTTGTCTCCCTGCCCTGACACATCCATTGCCCTGACAGCTGACACGACTCTCCTGAAGGCATTACCTTCGATGTGGGGGTGGGGGCAGGGGTTGGCGAATGGGAGAATGAAAAGTCTGCCTGGGAAATTTCTCTATTGTTTTCAACCACTTCAAAACCACAGAGAGCTGTGGGGTTGGAGATGGAGACTGGTAGAGTTGGGCAAACAAAACCTGGGTTTGACCTGGGCTCCATTATTCTCCTGCTATGTGGCTTTGGGCAAGTCATTTCCCCTCTCGCAGAGCCTCAGTCTCTTCCTCCATACGATTTAGAGACCAAGCCCTACTTCAATAGGGCATTTGGAAAGTTCGATGAGATGATGTCTAGGCCAGCACTGCACCTTGAAGACACCAGGATTGTCAACCTGAAAATGGCCACCACCCTGTGCCCACATGCTCTTAAAAGCAGGCCAGGCTAGCCTGACCTGACAGGTCCACGTCCTATGCCACAAGTCCCTGTGTGATCTGTGAAAGGCCCTCTGAAGTCTGGGCATTGCCAGCTTTCTGGAGGGAAACAGAAGAGATCAGCAGCTATCGATCAGCTGTTTCATACAGCCCAGTTGTTTGTGGTCCAGTCACTTGGACCAGGCTTTGCTTCCTCTTGGGCTGTCTAGCCCTGGACCTCTTCTTCCTAACCCCAAACCAGTTCTCAGAAGTGCTCATGAGAGACCCTCTAACGAGCCAGTCCACTCCAAGATATTAAATCACATGGACACAGAATGGATTGCTCAGATCAGTGTCTGGAGTCTCCGAATCACAGATTCCCAGGCTGAACTAGACCTCAGGCCCCTAAGAGGAGATGCTCCCTTCACATGCACACTCAGGGGTGCCCCAGGCAGGCCAAGCCACTGAGGACCACTGCACCCCTCTTCACCCATCTTCCCCTGATCAGCTCTGCCTTTGGCTACAACACAGAAATTGGCAGAGAGAAGCTGTGACTTGCCTGTGCCCCTTTTCCAGGTCTTCCAACTTTTCCTCATGAACCCATTCAAGTTCCTCCCTCATTCTGGCCCTTTTGGAGATATATTCTAGTTTGTCAATGTCTCTCTTTTCAAAAACATGCACATATCATTTTTTAAGTTAAAATATTTTATAGAAAGATCAGAAAGTGGAGAAAAGGAAAAAAAAGTTTGCATTTTTGTATTTCCTTCCACATCTGTTTCTTCCTCCACATCTGTTATAGCCTGATCTCACAGTATATACACTTTTGAACTATGGATTTTTTCCTTAGTTTTACAGCATAAGCAGTTTCTATGTTGCTATATATTGTTCGTTTTATTTTCAAAAATAATACAATGGGGGGATTCAATATTGTAGAGCTTTCACTTCTCCCCCAAAATTCTACAAATTCAATTCAAGCCCAGTCAAAACACTACTAGGATTTTTCATATTTGGCAGGTTGAATTTAAAATTTGCACGAATAACAGACAATTTTGAAGAACAGAAGGGAATTTGTCCCACCAGATATAAAAAATTATCTTAAAAGGTGTTAGTATTTTAAAACCATAGGAATTGGTATAGGAATAGACAAATAGATCAATAGAACAGAATCGAGAGTCCAGAAACATATCATCCATGCATAGCTAGAAATGCAGTACATAAAAAGGTGGCATATTATATACACAACGCATGTATGTAATATTCAAACAACCCAGAAGTAAAATATTTACATTTCCTCCCCTTTCGCATCAGGTCCAGAGACTTTGAAATATACGTCTCTAACAATTGTAGATAATTCCATCAATTTACTTAACAACACAGTCCCCTCCTATTGGATGGACATTTAAGACTTGCCTGATTTTTTAACACTATGAGGGGCACTGCAATGAACATCTGTGTCCCTGAAAGTTTCTTTCCTTCTCTACCTGGATTATTTCTTTAAGAAATACAGGAATAGGATTGCTGTGGTAGAAGATAGGACCATGAGAAGGCTGAAATGTCCGAAATGCTTTCCCAAAGGGTTGGGGCTTTAGTTGTTTCATTCATTCACTGAGTTCCTTTGTTGAGCCTGGGGTAAGTCTTGGGAGCCAGGTCAGGCATGGAACATATAATCCAGTTGGAGGAGAGAAAGTTGAAAATGGTGATATTCAAAATAATGCAGAGTGCAGTCACCCAGTGGGGTAGCATTAGGAGTGATGAGAGTCCAGAGGAAGCGGGGAGAATCAGGGAAGTCTCCCTGGGGTTGGTGGCATTTAGACTGGGCTGCCTTCCCAAGAGGGTGTGGGAGATGGGCAGAGGCAGATCACAGAGGGCCTCAGAAGCTAGGCCAAGGAGTCAGGACTGTGTCCTGTGGCCATGGGGAGCCATGGAAGGTTGCTGAGTTGCTGAGTGATGTGTTCATCCTGTTGTAGGAGGCTTACTGTGAAGGCCTGGGAGCAGCTCCACTGACTTCAGGTCCCCAATTCACATCCCAGTTGTGCTGCTCCTCTGCATGACCCTCTAAAACAAGACAGCTTCCTACCCACCAAAGACCAGCCCACCTTCAAGCTCAACCCCTAAAAAGGCCAGAAATGGATAAGAGCTCCATTGGGCCCTTTCTTGCCCTCAGGAGCCTGCACTTTACCTCAGGGTCACCAGGGGTGAGTTTAGTTGGATCTGTGCTAGGTGGAACGCGGGTGTCATTGCAATCTCACTACACTGGTTCTCGTCCCAGCCCTGTTGCTGATTCCTGAAGTGACCCTGGGCAAGAGCCTGGTTTTCTCAGGCCTCAGTTTCCCCATTACAGAGTGAAGAGTTTGAATCAGCTGATCTGAGGAATCTCTCAGCCTGGGCCTACATGATGCGAAAGAAATCCCAGCTCCATAAGACCAAACCATTAGCTTTAATAGGGGACACACTGGCCAAGGTCAAACAGAAACCCTGCCTGATTCGTAAAGCTTTTCTAGGCCTCTTCTCCCCCACTGCCTCCTTTCAACTGTCTCTGGTTAAGCCCATTTGATCTAGTTCTGTCCACAGAGGTGGGCACAGGCTGCTTTCTACCCAACACCCAGCCCAAGACTTATTCCAGGTCCCTGATGTCCCCAGGCAGTGAGGGTTAGTGACAGGCCTCATTCATCTTCCCCACCGAGCCTGGAGACAAAAGGCCTAATGTGTGTGCAGATGGGCCTGCCCTCCCATCATCTCTCAAAACCAGTGGCCGATAATGTACCTCTAATGAGTCCCCCATGGCCACCCACTGACCAGGGGGTAGCCAGGCAATGGTGCATGCAAACACAGGGACCGGATGACAAAGCGAGCCTCATGGGGAAGGTGGGGTGGTGGAAGGCAGAGGCATGATCACGGCCCCATGGTGAATCCCATAACTCATTTCTGACATGGATGCATTATCCCTCTCAAAGACCACTTGCCCCTGGACACTGAGCTGCCAAATTAATTGACAAGGGACCCGCAGAAGCAGCCACTGCAGAGCAGGAATCCCTAACCCCAGGGGCCTGGCCTGAGGAGTTGTCATTTTCCAGGAGGACAGACTTGTCCCCTGCCAGGCCAGAGCTCAATGCCCTTCTGGGCTGACTGAGGACTTGGCCACTGCCGAGGGCTCCAAGTATGTGTGATTATGGAAACTGGGTCTCAGCGAGGGTTGGGATGTGCTCCAATCACACAGTACATTGGTGGTAAAACTGAGGCTGGGACACAGTTCTCTTGACTGCCCCCCAAACTCCTGTGTGCCCCCAAGCCCCTTCCACAGGGAAGGCTGAGGTGGGTGGTCAGGCCTCCTGCTTCTTGGAGGGCAGGGCCACTGCCTCCAGCCCCTCACCACCCACAGAGCTAGCACAGGGCCTGGGCCTTGCCTGGAGCCCAGGACCTCACAGTGGTCTCTTCTCTAGCAGAAGGCACTAAAGGCTCTTCTTAGATGCAACTGCAAAGTGGATGGGGAGGATGGGAGGCAAGGCAGCTGGGAAGCCATAGTTACCCACTCATGAATAATTACTCACTGAAAGCCTGGGGCTGAGGGCCATGGATGGCTGCTGCTGACCCACTGGGTGACCCTGGGTTAATCATGTCCTCTCTTTAGACTTTGATTTCCCCTTGTGCAAAATGAAAGATTCAAAACAGGAAGCTGTGATTCAACCAGGAATAGCTCCTGCTTACAGAGCACTTACTGTGAGCCAGGCACTGTGCTAGGTGCTTCACCATCACCATCTTATTCATTTAAACTTCCTAACAACCCTCAGAAGAAGTCGCTATCTCCATTTTACAGATGAGGAAACTGAGGGTCAATAGCTGAGTCACTTCTCTTAGAAGAGGCCAAGCCCAGGTTAGAACCCAGCCTGACACCAATGTGTGCATCTCTACATTGGGCTGTCTCCAGGTATGCTTCTGACTCAGGACAAGAATGGAGCAGGCCAGGGAATGGGGCGGGGGGGAGGGAGGCGGAATTTCAGAGGCCCAGGTCCAGCCAAGGAGGGCAGGTCAGGGCAGGGAGAGGCACTGGGCAATGGGCAACATTATGGCTTCGCCACCTTGAGCTGCTCACCCTGGCTCCTGACAAGGCCTGCTGAAGCAAGCCCCTTCCATTCCCCTGCTGGATCCCTGCCTCCAGCCGCCTCCCCACAACTGGGACCCCTTGGCCTCCCTCTTGCAGAGTTAACCCCACCCTGGCCCCACACTTTCTTAAAATACTTTGAGAGCAAGGCTGCTCTCAAAGCTTCCCCAGTCCTGCAGGCCTTCTCAACCCTCTAGAAATAATGAATTCAAGAGAGTGAGAACTTCATTATACCCACTTTATCAGAATAGTAAATTATTTACAGTCTTGGGTCCTTGGAAACTGTCTCAGCCTGTAGCCCCCAAAGAAGAGCCTGAGACAAACACTTGCAGGCCAGCAGCTTATTTTGGAAAGTGATTCCAGGGAGCAGGGGTGAGGGATAGGGGTGAAACAAGGAAACGAGGGAAGAAGAAGAGCCAAATCAAGGATACGTTGTTGAGTTGGCCACCATGGACCTCATCCTCTAGGACCTTCCAAGGGGACAAAGGGGGAAACACTTATCTGATGGCTTCTGTCTCCCATTGTCAGGTGGCTCCACAGACAATCACACCCCTGCCCTTCTAGGGGGTAAATGTCGAGGGGTTCCCCAGAGCAGGAAGACAGAGGTAGAGATTCAGTGGGGGGTGGGGATGCCGGGGTGTTATCAGTTTACCTAGGGCCAAGCTGGTTGAAACCTGTGGAAAACTGGCCCCAGGGTAGTGGCTGGACTGAGGTGAGGCTGAGAGGGTGTGAAGTGGTGCAGAACACGGTTTAATTGTGAGCCACGCTGGCAGCTCACAGCCAGTGTTGCTAACCAGTGGGCAGAATGCCCTGGTCAAGAACAGCTGAGGGGAGTCAGAGGCCAAAACTGGAAGAGGCCACAGAGCTCATCCTCGCTGGGAACGAAGGCCCAGAGAGAGCTCCGGCTGAGGCAGGCTAGAGACTTTCCCTTTTAAAGCCATGCATGGTTAAGTGAGGCAATTTGGGTGAAAAGTCCGATTCCATGCCTGATGCGG
The DNA here is from genome assembly GCA_029593785.1 of Cabassous unicinctus. NCBI lineage: Eukaryota > Metazoa > Chordata > Mammalia > Cingulata > Chlamyphoridae > Cabassous > Cabassous unicinctus. Next base: position 9,810 of record JAQZBX010017412.1, on the reverse strand, counting down.
TAGGTGCTCAGAAATGGATTTATAAGACAACAGCAATAATAGTAACAGCTCTTGACGCGAGGGTCTCTGGTCTTGCTGGGGCGTCACATGACCTCCTGGCGCAGCTCTGGCGTAACTGTGCAGCAACCCCTCCAACCTTCTCTGCGGCTGTGCACTTAATCTTGGAGCAGCAGCAGAGGAGTAGAAGGGGGCTCTGTCTGCTGGAAACCTTCCCTCTGGTGGGGATGCACTTCACACTCACCTCAAGTATGGGGCCTGGACCTGGGCTCCCTCTCTTTGAGGTAAGGGCCGTGGAAGGGAGGAGCTTCAGGGCGAGGCCTTCTAAAGCTACCTTTGGCTTCTTGAATTCCCTTTATCCTTCAGAAGTGCATTTGATATAGGATTCCTGGGGCTTTCCCAAGCTTGGTGCTAACACCTGTTTGTCCTGGCAAGCGGCTCTGTGCTTAAACTGCGGCATGAGGGATTTCCAAGTCCCCACTGGAAACCTCAAGGCAGTGAGTTCTCTTCCCAGAGCTCATTTTGTGGCCTTGCCTCCCAAGTCCAGGCCCCTCTGGCCAGCAATTCCCTGCAGTCCTCCTGTTCTCACCCTGCTCTCAATCCTCTGACTCCCCCAACTCTGTATATAAAAATCCCTTTATTTTCAGCCTTCTCACAGTCCCTTACTCCAACCCTGCTGTCACCACATCCAGATTTCCCCGGAGGATGCCACTTCCCAGCGGCCTCTAGAGAGGACACAGCAGGGTGTGCACATCCCATGCTCTTTGGGACTGAGGGTTGTCAGCATCCTCCCTGCTCCCTGTACTAGGTCAGAACCACCCAGGGGTGTGCTGGGGCTGGGGCTCACACCAGTTCCCTCGAGATTGTGTGCATCTCTTCCCAACTCTGTGGGAAGTTTGGCTGCAGGGAGAATGTTTATACCCCAGAAACTGGCAAACAGGTTTGTTTGCTTGTTTCCTATAGTGCCGATTGTTAACCATTTACCAGTTCACCACTGGAACCCCCTGCTCCTCCTCCCTCTGCTTTTATACCCCCTCCACCTTCATCATGCTCACACGCCAACCTCACCTGTCTCATTCACTGCAGACAGTGAATGGCTCACAGGCTTTCCCACACAATGTCTGTCATCATTTGGGGTCCCACAGCCTTCTCCTTGTAGGCCACCATCCTGGCCTCCTTGACTCCACCTACTTCCCTCTCATGTCTTCAGTAGCCAGTTTTTGCAGCCTGACTTTTTGCAGCCACTTTTGTGGCTTCCTGTGTCAGTAGGTAAATGCCAACAATGCCCAGAAAATTACAGTGCAGGCCCCAGGCTGCAGTCAAATCTCATGTGCCACTGTGGTTGCTCCCCACCCTCTCCCCCAGCACAGGGCCTGGTTCCCTCCAGCTGCACTTCAGCAACCTTGGGCATGCGACTCAGTCTCCCAGTGCAGGGCCATCCATTCTTGCCTCCAGCCCACTTCTTAGGGGTGTGGGCACTGCAGGCTGTTTGGAGGGGCTCAGGACCTGGATCTCCATTCTGTCTTTTCCAGCCATGCCGAAAATGTCTGCTCAGGGGCAGAGAGGCAGCCTGTGTAGGGGCTCAAGGGGACCTGGGCTCTGGTGCCCATTCTGCCATGAATTTACTGGGTGCTCTGGAATAAACCATATGTTCCCTCTGTACCAACTTTCCTGATGGGAATAAGAAATTCCTAGACCTCTGATACAGGGAGAATCAGATGGCAAGGTGCTGATTTGAGTGGAAATAGATTTCTGTTGAGGATGGTCTAGATCCTGGTGAGAGTCCCGGTGAGCTCCTTGGGGGCAGGGATTCCACCCAATTCCTTTGACTCTCTCCAGCCTGGCCCCATCCTGGCCAGGCCAAGTTGGTGGATGCCGGCAGAGCAGCTAGAGGCAAGAGGTAACAGCCAAGCCCTGGCTAGCAGGTGAACTGAGTGGAACCAAGCCCCCTGAACAGGTGCTGGGTGCCAGGAAAATCAATTCCCCAGGTCCTGCCCGCAGGTAGCAGGCCGCAGCCCTTTGGTCAGGAGTGTGTGTAGAGGGAAGGCAGGCCCCTTCCCAGCTGCCTCTCCCAGGCTCTCTCTTCCCAGCTCCCTCCATCCTGCCATGGCTCCCTTGAGGATCACACTGCCAGCACCTGCAGGGATTACAGGAGAGAATCCCCTGAATGATGTGGGGTTCCCACCACTCTTGCTTCAGGCCTTGTGGGAGCTGCTGCACCATCCTAGGAGCTCAGCAACCATCTTAGAGGTGCACGGCAGGCCTCAGAGTCACCTGGAGGGCCTGTTAAACCGGGCCCCACCCTCAGCGTTTCTGATTCCATAGGTTTGGGATGGAGCCTAGGAATTTCCATTTTGAACAAGTTTTCGGGTGATGCTAAATGCTGATGCTGCTGGTCTGGGAACCACACTTTGAAAATCCCTAGGAGTTAAAGTTGTGGTATTATGAGTTCCATTTTCTAGCTGAAGAAATTGAAGCCTGGGAGGCCCTGACTCAGGGTCCTATTACAATTCAGCAGCAGGCACTCACTGCCTCTGGGGTCTGGAACCCTCCTTGGGCCCCAGCTGGCAGAGGCCGGCAAATGGCCATGAGTAGGCAGTGCCTGCCACCCTCTGGCCAGAGGGGGGAAAGCACCAGGCTGCTAGCTCCACAGCTGTGGCCTGTGTTCCCCAAACTCCGGCCTGCCCAGGGGCCCGGGTTGCAGGGTAAGAAGCCAGTTCCAGGAGGTCCACTGGCTCGGCCTCCCTGGATTATCTGGAGAAGGAGCGACAGATGCCTTCATGGGTTTAAATCTGAGCCCATACCCCTGCCTCTGGCTCAGTAACAGTGCTGATTTCCCCCCACCCTCACTCCTTTCAGCCATTCCTTTCCTTCTTGTGACATTTTGTTTGGCCCCCTTCCTTTCCCCTAATGCTGTGCAATTGGGCACTGAAATAAGACCTAGCCATCTTCTAATTCTACCTAAGTTTCCATACTTACTCTTCTATTTGCTGTCTGAATGACCCTGGAGAAGTCACTTTGCCTTTTTAAGCCTCAGACTCCTTCTCTGTATAAAATGCTCCCTTGGCTGCAGCTTTGTCACAAGCATTCTGTTACATTGTGATGCTTGATGCTTGGCTCATTTCATATGTTCACCATTGTAGCTCTACGAATGTTTTAAACAAAACAAAACACGGAGACATCAGAGTTTCTGTCTTAGTTTCCTAGGGCTGCTGGGACAATGTACCACAAATAAGGGGTCTAACAGCCACAGAAATCTATTATTTCACAGTTCTGAAGGCTGGAAGTCCAAAATCAAGGTGTCTAAAGGCCATGCTCCCTCTGAAATCTCTAGGGAAGAATCCATTCCCCACCTCCCTCCTGGTCCTGGTGGCCTGGGGGTTTCCATGGCTTGTAGATGCATCTGCTTCCATCCTCATACAGCCTTTTCTCTGTGTGTCTGTCTGTGTCTCCTCTCACCATCTTACAAGGACACCAGTCATATTGGATGAAGGCCCACCCTACTCCAGTGTGACCTCATTTTAAGTTGCCCAATTCCATCTGTAATGACCCCATCTCCAACTAAGGCCACATTCTGAGGTTCTGGGGACTAGGACTTCACTTCAACATATCTTTTGTGGGGACACAATCCAACCCATAACAGTTGCCAGAGTGGGATTTGTGTTTCCCTAGATGGTGAGCAAGAGCATCCACCGGGGTATGGGAAGAAAGCATTAGGTCTTCTGATTATATTTATTTATTGTGTGTGAATTTGTTTTTATTGTGGTATAAGTAATGAGGTGGGAAATGACACCTTGGGGCACAGCCACCCAGGGAATGTCTGTTCTAATCTTCCTGAGATAGTTTTTGCAACTTTTTCTTTTTGGAGCTGCTCTTACTGCCAACAGCCTCTTCAGGTCCACTGCTGACAGGTTCTTGGGAGGAGTTTCCTCTTTTTCTTAGAGGCACTCCTGCTGTTGGCTGCTTCAAGATTGCAAACTGGTTCCTCTTGGGGACATTTATGCTGCCATCAGTCTCTTCAAGATCACTACTAACCAGCTCCTCCTTGGGTTTTTTCTTCTTGGGCTTGGAGACAGGTCTTCCATTCCATTCTCCTGAGGCACCTTCTGAAGCTTTTGCTTTTTTTTCTGTTTGGGTCTCTCACTTGTCTCCTCACACTGTTCTGGAGTAATTCTGTTGTTTTCTGAAGACGTCAGGACAATCGCAGCCAGTAGCTTTCTTTTCCTTCTTCAAGTGTTTCTTCTCCTGTTTCTCCAGCTTCCTAGTAATCTCTGCAGCTGCTTCCTCTGTCTGAACCATCGCCTTCTTCATGACATCCAGAATCGCTCCTGTTTCATCGAAGGACAGCTGCTCCTCAACCTGCTCTCGAAGCTTCTCCCAAATACACTTATGGGCACCTCAGAGAAGCAATCAATTTGTGAGGCTATAGTGCATTTGTTTACCAAGTATGGGAAAATGCAGCGCTTGTTCTTGGCAGCTGCTTGGCCAATGAAAATGGAGAGGAAAATGAGTCCATATTTGGGGGTGTTTCTGCTTGTCTTCGGGACTCTGGAAGCTTGGTCCCTTTGCTGGGCTCTGGGAATCACTTGATTATATTTATTTTTATCTCATCTTTTAAAAATTCTATTTTTGCATTTGTTTTATAATATACATAAATATATTAGTTGAGTAGTACATATACAAGGCTTATAAATAATAAATAGACACACCTGAAGTACACAGTAAAACTTTTTTAACAATAGGTATGTGGGATCATTGCTTCAGAGGAGGGGGCCCCTTAACTTTCTAGAAGATTTCTTGTGAGGAAATACCCTGAATGGATAGTTGCTGGGTGGACTATAAACTTCAGAGATGCAAATGCTCTCAGCTGTCCAGGGAGCCAGTGAAGGAAGGATACCTTGGGGCTTTCAAGGCCTTCCCTAAAGGTTAGACTGTGTGCTTGTGGCTTTCCAGCATAACAATATTAAGAGAAATAATAGCTGACGTTTGTTGGATGCTTACTATGTCCCAGGCACTGTTCTAAGCACTTCATATATGTTAACTCTTTTAATCCTATCAGCCCTAAAAGGGGGATACTATCTTTACACCCATTTCAGAGATGACGAAATGAGGCCCAGAGAGGTTATGTAATTTATCCAGAGCCAGAGGGTCTATCAGCCAAGATTGAACCCAGCCTTTCTGGCTCCATCCAGAACCTGTGCTGTTCAACCCCTATGTGTCTGACCTGAAAACAAGAAGGGCTTGGGGGCCTATCTGTGGGCACATGGAGAAGAGAAGGATACTGGTCCATCCAAAAGTGAAGAAATCTTGGGGGGGCAGAGTGAGGGGTGACACCAGAGAAAGAGAGGGGTGCCATGGGAGACACTGCAGCCTGCAGGAGGGTGGGGGAGCAGAGTGGGGTGCCAGCTGTGGGGGCCATAGGGGACACCTGGGATGAGATCAGAAAAGTGGGGTGGGATCCCTGACAGCAGGCTTTGCCAGATGGCATGCTGAGGATGACCACATCTTGGGGGACCTTAAGAGCCCCTCATAGGGCAGGCCCTTGGAGCGCCCCCTCACTTTGTCTGTGCTGAGCAGAAAGCAGGAGCTTCGCCTGTGCCCCACCCCAAACCCACTGCTTCATGTGTTTTCTAGGAAGTTGACAAGGCTTTCTGGAACTGAAAAAGAGGAGGCAGCCCTTCCTTTCAGTGAGGTGGTGAACTCCCTGTCCCTAGAGGTACGCAAGGTAAGCTCAATGACCCTATGTCGGGGTGACATAGAACGAGATAGATGTTGCACAGACCTGTAAGGCGACTTTTCCTGAAATGCTCAGGTCTGTGACTCTGAGTGGAGAGGAGGGGCCTAGGGGGTGAGCCCAGGGACATTGTGTCTTTTCATTCTCCCAGTCTCAGCCTCTTTCTGGGTCTGCTCTCTTTCAGGCTATTGGGAAAGGCAGTGAGCTGCACTCTGAGAACAGCTGTACCCCTATGGGGCTGCAGCTTTCCAGGGTGGGCCTACCAACCTTGGCCTTCTTGTGGTTTGCAGAACTTTTCAGGGTAGGGCATACACTCGGGTTCCTTCACCATTAGCTTGGAGTTTTACTGTAAATTCTTTTCACTCCTTCCTGACCTCCAAGGCCACAACTCTTATTATAGATATTTAAATTACACATGCCACAAGTGTCATTGCATGCCACAAGTCTTTCCAGATTTGCTCTACAACAAGGATTCAAGGAATTTGTGAATTTTGATAGGAAAATAATGACATCTTCATTTCTTAACCTCTAACTGAAATTTAATATTTCCTTTAATGATGAATGTAGGCAACAAACCCCAGTGGTATTAGCAGTACCTGAGGCTTTGTCACCAATAGAAATCATATTCTCATATCACATTACAGCTATTGCAGATAATTCAAACTTGTTTACACTTATCACTACTTTGAAATTACAAAAGTTATCGGAATTGCTGCATTAATAAAGAAGCACATGTTACTATTTCACAACTATTTTTATAACTGTATTTTTTTATTAAGGTGAAATTCACATAACAGACCATTAACCATTTTTAAATGAACAATTCAGTGGCATTTAGTACACTCATGATGGTATACAACTGCCACCTCCATCTAGTTCCAAAACATTTTTATCACCCAAAAGAAAACACTGTACCTATAAGCAGTTACTCCCCATTTCCCTTCTCAGCACCAGTCTGCATTCTGCTTCTCTGGATTTACATATTTCATTTATATGAAATATCCTAAATATTTCATATAAATGGAATCATACAATATATGGTCAATTGTGACTGGCTTCTTTCATTTAGCATAATGCTTTCAGGGTTCATCCACACTGAAATATGTATCAGAACTTCATTCCTTTTCATGGCCGAATAATATTTCATTGTATGTCTATATATCACAACTTGTTTATCCATTCATCTGTTGATGGACATTTAAGCTGTTTCTACCTTTTGGTTATTGTGAATAATGCTGTGGTGAACATTAGTGTACAGCTATCTGTTAGAATCCCTGCTCTCAGTTCTTTGGGGTATATACCTAAATGTGGAATTGCTGGGTCATATAGCAATTCTATACTTTCTGAGGAATAGCCAAACTGCTTTCCACAGTGGCTACACCATTTTACATTCCCACCGGCTATGTACAGGGGTTCTACCTTCTCCACATCCTTGTCAACACTTGTTATTTTCCATTTTTTAATTAACAGCCATCCTGGTGAGTGTGATGATAACTGTATTTGGATATAATTGGTTTCCTTTGTAATCCTATGTGTTTTGTTTTCATGCATTTAAAACATTATTCTGAGGCAGGATTCCTAGACTTCATCAGATGTCAAAGGTATCTATGGAACAAAAAAGGGCAAGTACCCCACTTCACAGCCCCAATGCTAAGGGCCATGCTAATGACCCCAAGTGCCTGGTGCTCTGGGGACACGGGGGTGAAAGGAGGTGCTCGATACATTCTTTCTGAATGAGTGATTTGGAATTCCTGACATAATTACAGAATTACAGACATTTCTGAATTATATAATTTAGAAAGCCTTTATTGCAATGATTTTCAAACTTTTTTGGCCACTACTCACAGCAAGAAATAGATTTTCCTTTGTGGCCAAGAACATACATATGTTAAACAAGGCTTTTATAAAACATGAAATACCTTTACTATGCATGATGACTCTTACATATTCCATTCTATTTTTTTTCTTAATCTATATTATTTGGGTGGGCTGATCAATTGAATTTTTATTCAAAACAATATTGACTCACAAAAAGAGAGTTAATACCCAAAACAGTTTGCTTCCCCTGGAAATTACTTGTAGCAGATTTGGAAGCAAGAAAACAAGGCTAAAAGCCTTGGTATTCTGACACACATATAACTAAAACGCATAAAAATGATCAACATAGTTTTATTTCATTCTGGAGGTGTAGTATTTACAGTTAATGTGCAGAAAAAGAAAAAAAAGTCACATAAACCTAAATCCTACAAATTAAATTCACTTAATTACAGAGATATGAACACTACTGATAGTAGTGTTTCACCATTCTTTAAAGTGGGAGACTTTGAAGATAATTCTTTCTATCCAAAAGTGAAAAGCTGAACTAAAGGTGGTCCAATTACTGTGGCATGAGAGAGGTCACATAATAGTCTATTTCCAAAACTCAAAGAAACCCACAAACTTCACCAACAAAAACAAAGGAACAGATAGGCCAAAACCAAGGCATTTGGTTGGACAGGAAGGCAGCAGATCACACATCATTTTACTGCTAAAAGCCATGCTTTTGGGGATGGATGTTAAGGGCATCCTTTCGGAACTTCAGGCATTGCCGGGTCAGTGTCTGGATATTTGTTTCTAAGGAATGTGTCTGAACACCAGGGTTCACTGAATACTTAAGCCAACGTAAGGGAAATTGCCTCCAGTATGAAGACAAAATCTCCTGGCCTCAGGATATAATCTGTGTATTCTTCCTTAGCTTCAGTGCACTTCCTTGGCAAGTCCACCCTGGTCAAATACATCCAGAATGATTACGGTAATATCTTGACCTTTAGGAGGTGCCACAAAGAATTTTGCTCACATGGACCCCAACTTTCTAAATCAGTGAAATGCAAGGGTAACCACCGGGGCCAAATTTTCATGAATAATTGTCACGGAGGGAATTGCAGAGGATGTGAGACTTGTGAATGTAGTCAGCTAATTTCTGGGCCAAAAAGCCTCCTCCAAAAGCGCCGAAAGGTAAACTTTATCCATTTGTAAGTGGTATAACAATTTTCTGAAATCATCACAGAACTCAACATGGTACTAATAAACTGGGTCCTGGAAAAACAAATGAGAGGTTACGAATACGTCAGGGATTTGCATACAGTGAGACCATACTTTACCATCATCACTATCTACTATAATCTTTTTGAACTTCGGAACCATTTTTTACCAGTTAGAGACTAATCTCTTCCACGACTAATTGAAACAGGATTAACCCTTCAAGGACCGCCCCCTGATATTACCCTCCCTCCTCCCCATAGAAAGGCGAGGGCAAGAGCAGCCGGACCAGCCTCCCGAGAGTGGGGTGCGGGACATCTCCCATTCATCTCGTTGAAAACTGCTGGTCACGACCTGCTAAATTGGTTTCTGGCCCATTAACGCGCCAAAGTTTTGAAAAGCATTTTGAAAATCAAAATGCTTTCACTGATGTTACTTTTAGAAACAGAACCCTAGAGGGCATCTGGGTTAGTTCAAGTTCACACTACAAACGGGGAAACTGGAACCCAAATGGTGAACCTCGAACTACGCTACCATAAGCAGGTTCCCAAGGGCCACGCCTCAAGGGTAGTGGGCGTGGCCTTCCCCTCCATTCTCCGCCCACCTCTTCAGCGTCCTGCGGGTCCGCGGCATTGTGACCGCAGGGGGCGCTGCCGCGTGCGCCGGCGTCTGGCGGTGGCGGCGGGTGCGAGCGAGATGCCCCGCCCCTTCGTTAGCTCATCGCTGTGCGTCGCGGTCGCGCCGGGCCGGGACTTAGACGTGCAGCGGGACTGCGGCGGTGAGTTGGTCCCGGCAGCGGTTGGGAATCGTTGTCATTTGGGCCGCTGACGACAAGGGCCGGAGGGCGGGTGAGCAAGGGTGGGCCCGAGGCAGCTTCTAAGCAGGTTTGTTCAGGGATGCTTCAGGTTGTAGGGCCTGAGGGTAGCTTCCGTGACCCCATTTACACTGGCTACTCCTCGATGTGCGGGGAGGGGAGCGAGAAGGCCCGTAGGTGGCCTCTTCTTCCATCCTGAGAATGTTTTGTGCAGCCCCAAGATTTGGGCTGGGCGGGGCGGGGGGGT